>CABFWO010007381.1:0-25539 GCA_902155825.1 Timema genevievae | reverse complement strand
TATGAGGCGGGGGCGGTGTAGGTGCTGTAGGCGGCGGGACCACCAGCACTGGCGGCGGCGACCAGCGCAGCGAGGACGAGGACCTGTGAGAGCAGACATGCGGTTAACGTGTGTACGTCCACTTGCATATAATTGAGTTATAATAATCATCTACAACTACAAGCTCAAACTTTCAGCTCAGATTATCCTGTATAATATTGACCTCACTAAATGTCTCCTCAAATATTAGGAAATCCATCCACCACTGAGTAAGGCTTTTAATGAATAATTTAGTTTCGTATTAATAACAATTTTAAAATTATCTTAAAAGATATTGAGTTTAATTGGCACTTTAAGAGATAAAATATTATTTTTATCTATGGCTATCAGGGCAATAATTTATCAAATATTTTCCATTGGTAGGAATAGCACGCTAAAATATCGTGACAGAATGTTATAAAACGATCCTTTTAGTCAATTGATCTAATTATCGCTCTAGATTTATAAATTTATAGTTGAAAATATTTATTTATAATGTTATTGTTACAAAACATATATAATAATTGTAATTATTTATTATAATTCAGTTTTAAGAGATCGCAATCCATTACTTGGGTAGTTTCTTGAGCGAATTACATTACAAATACGGTGTGGCACCTCGATAAATGCTATCTAATACTAATATAGTATAATAGTAGGGCCTATATATATTTTTTTTCAAAACAAAGTTTTATTACTAGAATTTAAAAAACAAATATTCTATCAATTTGTTTTACTGAAATCGTGACAAAAAATATCAATAGGATTTCTAAAACTATTCTTACTTAATTTGCTTTGACTAAATTAATTCACTAACACATATAACTATTATTCGCGCGTGTGTGTAGGAGTTGTTCTAACCCTGAACTTGATCTGGAAATAAAGAGCCTTTCACTTTCAGTAACGACCTTGCGTCATTAGAGGTGACCGCTCGCTTATTGTTTTATAGCACTTATTTCACTCTTCCGTAAACCAGCCTTTCTTTCTTATTGGAATAATGTATTCCTACTGCTCTAAGGGACCCGAGTTTGACTTCTAATAAAGGCTAAAAAAAGCTTAATTGGGTTTGTTCTTTTTAGTTAAATTAACCGTACAAGTTTTAATTATTTTATTTGCAACCAGGCTTCAAACCAAATGAGGGCGTATTTACCGAACTATCCGGAGGTTTGACCACTTTAAGGTAAAATAAATAAATAATGTAACGAAGTTTTGTTGTTTAATTGTTTCGCGTTTTAAATATAATTATCATACTCAACCGCTGTCTCTAAGGTTGCGATGTACATTATACTATAGTCTGATATGCATAAAAATAAATCTATCTGGCAATTCAAAAGATTATTTGCTCAATTTTTATGTTTTAACACTCCAAGTTTAGTGAGCTACATATGATAAATTTTACAACAGTAATTGTAAAATAGTAAACTTTTGTCGATGTTGACTACTTTACATATAATTTATCTGTGCTCTAAAAGGTTATTGGAGCCGACTGTAGATACAATCGGGAGATCAATGGCGAAATTGAGGTAAGAATCTAGGCTAAGAAAAAAATAAATTTCAGCAAGCATTGATAAAATGTAGATATTGTTTTATCAGCATACTATCTGTAAAAAGTTAAAGCTATATACCATATGATTTGACGTATGGATGTATCTAAGATCTAGTAACTTTTTAACTGCCAGTACTATCTACTATTACGAGCTCAGTTATGACCCGGTAGGTCGGGATTTTATTCGAATCCATATCTGGTGCTTTGGGTATGGTTTTCAATACTACGATTTCCATTGGGGTTTTATTTTCTCATTCCCTAAACATTTTTAAAGTGTTGAATCTTCTCAGAATTCACCTTCTTCATTCTATGCTCTTAAATTATTATTATTAACTGAGTAAAGCTCAAAAACTCGGCATAGTGCGTAGAATCGCACAAAAACACATGGCTACACTTCTTTACCAATGTTGATCAGGATTATTTTTGTTAAATTTATCTGATAAAAAAACTTCTAGGCTCTTGGAAAGTAAAAATATTATTTATTTTATTTTAAAATATTTAAGGTGCATTTTCTGAACCAAATAATTACATTAGCACAAAATTTAAAAATCAACTTAATTCTAGAACAGACACAACACCCAGTTTTCTTAACAGTGATTCATCGCTGAGAGGAGATACCCCCAATTTCATTAATAATTGTTTGGACCATGCCGGGAAGAAAAACTTAAACTCTTAGATCTGTAATTATACGAGCTAACGAATGAGCTAAGGAGTCGTACACAAAAAAAAAAGCTTTGCTACCATAATGTTTTATAAGTACCCATTGATTGTCAGCTCAATTAAGAGTGGCGTAATGTAGGCTATACGCAGTTAATATTTTAGTATGCAATGAAGTTATTTCGGAAAATGTAGTTAATATCAATGAAATATTTTTATAACTTATTTAGTAGACACAGTGAAAACATTATGTTCAAATGTTCACCATGATTTATAACTACTACGACGTATATATAAAAAAAAACACCTTAACTAAGTTGGGAGTGTGTCTGTCCACTGAGCTAAGGGCCCCAGGATCGATTCCCGGCATGGAAGAAAAATGTATCATTGGTGAAATGTGGGTTTGTCTTTACACAGCGGCCAGGGACTAGATGATGTGCCTGTCCTAGTCTTAAGTTATATTATAAGGCAACGACAGGCCTAGCAAGCCGGTTGTGGAAAATATATTACTTGAATAAAAAATTGACCAAAGCCATAGGCTGGAAACACATTATATGACATTAATAAAAATAATCTAAAATGTAATATATTTGTTTACAAATGAAACCTCGTGAAATGTAGGTGTTTTTAGTTACTTAATTGGAGAACTTAATATAGATATTTATTTAGTGAAGAGCATGACTTTCAAACTGTCTTGACTTAGGACAGAATGCCTAATATTACACATCTAGGTCCTAATATTGATCGGATATCAGGACGAATCATGTACCAAGAGTAAATATCTTAACTAGCTCCATAAAGAGACTAACTAGGGTCACTCAGACTCATAGTTGTGCAAATTTAGGGTTCAAACACTCCCTAAAAACCCTATGTAAGCCCTCTTGCTGGCGTATTCTTACCTTGAATGCCATGTCTGTGATTGTAGAGTGCAGTGGTTGTTCTACGAGAGATGTGTGACAAGGTTGAAACTGTCCTGCCGTTTTATAGAGCAATCGGCTGTAGGTCAACTGTGGACCGAACCCCCTTGAAACCAGAGGGGCGTGGTCCTCCCCCCTTTGCCCCTCCCAGATAATGTTGATTATTAACTAGGTTACCAGCATCTCTGGGGCAGGAGCGCTGCCCTTTCTCTGTTCGGGTACAATACCAGCCACGCCACACTTGCGCTTGTCTGACGGGTGACAAGGTAGGTAGTTGTGATATGTTGCGTGGGACAAGGCATGCATGCTGTAAAAACTGATTCGATCGAGTAGAAAGGGGTGGCCAAATTATAAGTGCTCAGCGGAAAACTTTTGGACAACGCGTTTGTAAAGTTGGTTTCATATTATTATTGTATGACTTGTATGTAAACACCAACAAACCCCTAGGTTATTAACGACTTTTTGCTAAATGATTTCAATTTCCATTTTTTATTTCAGACAAACAGTCGCAAGATCTATAACAGACCGCACTTAATATATTGGAAGACGACAACATATAGAATAACTACACAGGAAAACAATAACTATAGCTAAGCCGAAATTTTAATTAGTCAATAAGGTGACCTGGTGGTCTAGGGGTAAGGTGTCAGACTTCTGTGCGGAGGGTCCGGGGTTCAATCCTCAGTCCCGGCAAAGATTTATCAGATTGCCAAACCCTTCCTTCAACTCTGACAAGACGTGTATTAATCTCAACTTGTGAATGTGAGGAATGCCAGGCCTCCACCGTAGTTCGGATTCCACGTTAAATTGTAGGTCCTCCCTTTCATCTCACAATCACCCTACCATTACACATTAGCGTAAGTGCGTATAACCCGAACGGGTAGTAAGACGCGGTGCTAATAATAATAAGTCAACGGAGACACTAAGTTACAGTGAAGTACAATTATTAAAACAAAACAACTATGGATATGTATTTACAAAACCGTTAAAAAAGAAAGGTTGGTATGTTTTAGATATTCTAATGAAGAAAATGGAATTAAAGTCCTTAATTGTAAGGGAGTGCCTTAAATGACTATTTGAGTGTGGCTCTTCTTTTATTATAAAAGTCAAATTAGGAAAATTTAGAGATTGCGCTACGAAAACAATGGCCAAGAGGGGATAAGTTTGTAAAAGTTACTAGGAAAAGAAAAAATGATTCCGAGAGGTCCAAGAAGGGACATGAATACCATTCATGTTTATGGGCAAATTTACAAGAAATGTTGCTATTATAAATATTGAAAATAAAAAAGTCATCATAAAAAAGTCTATGTGAGAAGATAGTTTTAAGCCCTAAAATGGTTCGAATTATGTCATAAATAATAATCACGGTCAGCAATAATAAGAGTAATAATATAATTTTTTATTATTATCATCAATATGATTGAGTTGTGGTTTAAGGCCGTCACATTAAGGTCATCAACTTCTTAAAATTAATAAATTAAAAAAATATATAAACTCTGAATATAGAGGAAAAGAAAATACAAAAATTCATCTGAAATTTTCAGCCCTAATTAAAAAATAAAATACATAGATCACAAAAGTAGGCTGGTAAAAAAGTTTTAAAAAAATTGTCAGTATGAGACAACAACCAAAGGAGCTGCTCTAATATTAACAAATTAATCAAATAGTTAAGAATAAGGACCTGATTATGTATAAATGCTCAATAAAAATGAACGTGAAACAACTGGGCAGTTGTAACTTTTGTTAGATACTATCGAAACTTATAAATAACACTAAGACTATAGTAGCATATAATGTTGACCGCGAAAAAATTTATTTATATTTTCTAAAAGTTTATTTGTACCAAAATTCTACTATACTATGGTATCGGGCCCTAGGCGTCTGGGGGCCCCAAATCCAAGTATAATCATTAAAAAAATAAAAACCGATAAAATATTAATGGCGAGCAATAAATTAAAATACTAATAATTAAATAATACTAATCAATTAAAATACTTACTATCTATATTAGTTAGTAATTAGTAACTACACACCGGAAGCATATCTGGCCTCTCAGAGGCTTTTTTTAGCGCCGCGTCTTACTACCCGTTCGGGTTATACGCTTGTGTACTAATTACGCTAGTGGTTTTATGGATTATGAATATTATATTTATAAGAAGTGCACCCATATTTGCAGAGAGAGAGAGAGTGAAAAACTATTTTGAAAAAACCCTCAGTACACCCCAGAGAGATTCAAACCTCTATCTCCTCGTCATCGGCAGTCTAGTTTAATGCGAGAGTAGCGCGTTAGACCTCACGGCGACCGTAACGAGTGATAATATTTTAAAACAACGTTCAAAATGTGCCAAATAAAGACTATCCCACTAAAAATGTTCAAAAAGAGGTCAAAAGGGTGTATCTGTTCAGTAAAACTTAACACGTGCTTGACTTTAACACAATCATCAGATAAATTATTATTTGTCAAGTCACTGTTAGAGCCGGCGAGTCCGATTACATCTACGACCTCCAATCAAAATGCGGCTAACAGTTAGTGGAGTGTCGCAACATTACACTCTCACTCGTTCATTCCACGTTAAAGATACCCGCGCATAAGAAAGGTGTTACCCAATCCAAAGACCTGAACTACAACTTCTTCGGAGCAATAGACGAGCCTCCGCCGAGAAGGAAGAGCTGTTGTTTCATTGGTAGCAGGCAGGGAGGTCCATTGCCAATGTCATTCACGAAGGGCACACCTTTAACACTATTGATCAGATTCAGAAGTTGGTACACCCGGGTATGCCTTATAAGGGAGATAGACAATCCCATACATAGTTGTTTTTTTAGCACCGCGTCTTACTACCCATTCAGATTATACGCACTTACGCTAATGTGTAATGGTAGGGTGATTGTGAGATGTAAATGGAGGACCTACAGTTTAACGTGGAATCCGAACCACAGTGGAGGCCTGGCATTCTACACATTCACAAGTTGTGATTAATACACGTCTTGTCAGAGGTGAAAGAATGGCTTGGCAATCATATAAATCTGTGCTGGGACCGAGGATTGAGCCCCGGACCTCCAGCACAGAAGTCCGACATCTTACCCCTAGACCACCAGGTCACCACCACGTTTTACTAACCGTTCGGGTTATGCGCTTAAGTACTAATTACGCTAATGGGTTAGGAATTGGGAAGTAAACCCACATTTTCGTGGAGGGAGAGTGAAAAACCATTTAGGAAAAACCACCCCCATTTCACCCGAGCGAGATTCGTACCTCGATCTCCCCGTCCTCGGCAGTCTAGCTCAACACGAAACTAGCGCGTTAGCTAGCTACACTACCGAGGCGGGTGTTCGGGCTATACGCCTATGTACTAATTACACTGTTGTGCTAGGGATTAGGAAGATTGAATTTAGAGGAAGTGTACCCAAATTTGTGTGTAGGGAGAGTGGAAAATCACTAAGAGAAAGCCACCCTCAGTACACCCGACTGGGGTTGAATTACCCCGTCTTCGGCAGTCTAGTATATTGCGAGCAAGGCGTCTTAGACCATGCGGCCACCGAAGCGGGTCATACATAGTAAGCCAACTCATCTAGGACATCATTCATTATGTTTACTCATGTTAAAAGTAGGGTATAAATTCAGTTTCGACCACAATTTACTTCATGGGTGACCGGCTTCGGTGGACGCGTGGTCTAAAGCGCTACACTCATGTTAGACTAGACCACCGAAGACGAAGAGATCGGGGTTCGATCCCGGTTGGGTGCACTGAGGGTGGTTTTTCCTAAATGGTTTCCCACTTCCGTCCACGCAAATGCGGGTGCATTTAATCTAAATTAAGCCTTCCTAGTCCCTAACTCATTAGTGTAATTAGTAGATAGGCGTATAACCTGAAAAGGTAGTAAGACGCGGTGCTAAAAATAAAAAATAAATGATAAATAAATAATACTTCATGGCTGGAAGGAATTATGGACCAGGACTATAAATCTCATTCGAATGAGCTTCAGGTTCCTTAAATGTGCAGTAGTAACAATTTGAACTCATTATAATAAAAGTTCTAGTTTTTTGCATTCACCTAATTTAAGTTAAAAAGCTGAATAGCTCGAACACTTTGAATTAAGTGTATAATTTGGGGTTGGGCGTGATTTCAAGCTTTTTAATTTGAGAAAATTAGTAACTTATTTCCCGCGAATAGTTATTAGATCGACTGCTATCACCTCACGTGAAGATTGAGAGCCGTATTTATAATCTACTCTTGGGAGTCAACCAATATCCCAGTATTACGAATGACAAGGTTTTCCTCCGAATCTCAACTATATTTTGTATCATTTTTTTTATCTTTAATGGATATCTAATCTCTACCATCATGAATGGGGGTAAATCACCTCAGTTCTACCCTAATGCTTACCTACTTTATGGCATTAAGAACTCGGAAGTTCATTGCCGTACTTACAAAAGAACGCCACCTGTCCCTATCTTGAACTAGCTCTAGCCAGTCCACCTCATTACACCCTATCTCTTTCCTATTAATTCTAATGTTATCCTCACATTTGCGTCTAGGTCTTCCCAATGAGATGAGACGACTGAATTGTATCCATTCTGAATGGTATCTATTCAGACATTTCTTAAACAAGCACCACAAATAAAAATCCTGATTTGTATCCATTCTCATAACATCCACAAAATCCTGAATTGTATCTATTTAATTGCGGTGCCACTTGTCTGATAGATGGCAGCAGCAGAGACTTTCCTTAACTCATTCCGTGCTTACTAGAGCGCAGCCACTATCTCTATTTTAAATATAAAACAGATTTTTTTTACTTGTCTTATTTCTTTAAAATCTAAACATGGATTTTAAATTATTATACTTATTTTTATTTACCACTATCCGTAAGAGCTATATGTCCAGACAATGTGAATTTATCCACATTAGGCCTACTATGAGTAGAAATGACTAACCATTTATCCAGCTGAAGTGAAACGAGAGGGAGGTCAGTGTTAAAAAATAAAAATCTTAGATTTTAACTGTTAAATAATCAAATTAATCTTGTGATTTGAAGGGAATTATTAAGACTATGGTTAAAAGTGATTATGTACCAGTAAGCATATAAGTTAAGGACTTTGGTTTATTTCTATAATAGTAGGTATAAAAAGAGAGCGGGATTCCTTGTCTTTCTTTGTCATCATATGACAAGTTTTATATTTTTTGCCATTTCTACACAAAGAAGCAAAACAAATCTCCAATGATAAAATTAATATTGTAAAATAAATTATATATAATCCAAACAAATCAACAAAACTCTCATCAATTATAGAAGAACGTTATTATATATAACATGAATATTCAAAGAATCACAACATGGCACCAAAGTATCTAATAGGCAATAGTTATAATTTTTAATATTATAAACGAACCCACCTGAACAAAACTTAACCTTTCAGGCGTCAACACATTTTTCATGAAATTTCGGGATCCTGAAATATTACAATTTTCAAACTATTTAAAATATTAATTTATTTTAGGAAATGCTTCACCATGTACCAATTTTAAACTAGATCATAATTATTTTTAAAAATCAATCATTTGTAAAGTAGCCTTGTATAATTCTTTTAAAAGAAACAATAATAAGTATTTACATTTTTTTTTATATATATATATATATTATCATAGGGATAGTGCTGCTCTCTAGTAAGCACGGAATGAGTTAAGGAGAGTCTCTGCTGCTGCCATATATCAGACAAGTGGCACCGCAATTAAAGGGATATAAATCAGAATGGATACAATTCAGGATTTTGCGGATAATATAAGAATGGATACAAATCAGACTTTTCATTTGTGGTGCTTGTTTAAGAAAATGTCTGAATGGACACCTTTCAGAATGGATACAATTCAGGGTTTTGTGGATATAATGCAAATAATGACAGTGGATACAAATCAGGATTTTCGTTAAAGTCGATTATTTGAAAGTTGTCTGAATGGAGACCATTCAGAATGGATACAATTCAGGATTTTGTGGATATTATGAGAATGGATACAAATCAGACTTTTTATTTGTGGTGCTTGTTTAAGACATGTCTGAATGGATACAATTCAGCTCCCCCTTCCCAATGGTCTCTTCCCATTGGGTTTGCCAGTCAATACCCTGAACATGGTTCTAGATTCTGCCATTCATGCCCCGTGTCCTGCCCAACGTAATTTGCGTGATAAGTTTATTCTAACAATGTCGTGTGATGTTTAAAAAGTAAGTATCACATCATTATGTAACATCCTCCACTCCCCTTTAGCCTCATGCCTTTTTGGACCAACCTTATTCCTAAACACCTTGTTTTCGAGCACCTTAAATTTGTTTTTGTCATATAAGGTAAGAGACCACGTTTCACATTCATAGAGAGCAACCTGTGAAATTATTGTTTTGTATATTCTGAGTTTACATTCCTTGACAGCAGGCGAGATGTCAACAACTTACTGATGGAGTAATATTTCTACCGTAATTGAGTCTCTAAATGTGAATTTCCTGGACGATGTGAAGAAGAAGAAAATGCTAGCACTGGGTCGTTATTGAGCCCGGGTCAGATTCAGGCGTGGGGGGGACCATTCGTCTAACAATGCAGGTACACACGTGTATTATCTAACTCCCTTGAGCTTTAGAGCACAAGGTCATCTTCCTCACGCGACTTAATTACCTGGACCTCGAGCGAGGTTTAGGCGGTGGACAATTATGGTTCAAGCAGAACAGTTTTTTATCCTTTTCTCTAAAACTGATGTTATGGTCATTTCTGTCCTGTTACTTTAATACTAAAGAGTATTTCAGAACGTGAGTATTCATAAGCAGTTGAACCGATGTTTGTGGGTTCAAACCCAGCCGGGGTCGACGGATTTTTTTCGAGCTATAAAAATCCGTAGCACAACTTCCTTTGGAGGGAAAGTAAAGCCGTCGGTCCCATGACGATTGCGGTATGTAAAAGAGCCATGGAATGTATGTGAAAATACCTTTCCCAGGAAAATTGGTAGGCGCCTTCACTCTCGATCACAGAAATTCTCATTTGCTGATGTAATCAGTCGGTTCAGAAAGTTCATGTTAAATACCTCAATTAAATAAATATAAACACTTCTTGGAAAACCTAATAGAAAAGTTATTTTGCAAAAATCTGTGGAGTAATAGTATTTGAGATGAGATTTTTTTGGTCTATGACAAAACGTGTGACGCACTTGACACTCAAATAGAGACGTAGCTTAGTCATCAATTCGTGAATTAATACTGTTATTGTGAGATTTAAGGATGATTCGACTCAGATGTGGCCATTAACGCCATAAAAACAAAACTCTATAAATTCATTCGTCTACATTATCAAAATCCGCATAGGTGGTTGCACACTCTAACGCGTCATTCTCGTATTCTACTGGATTGTTGGTGACGGAAAAGCTCGGGTTTGAATCCTGGTCAGGTGTATTGAGAGTGGTTTTCCCTAACTGATTTCCTACTATAATTCTAGGCAAATGCCAGCACACTTCTTCTAAAATTCATATTTCACTAGCGTAATTAATGTATGCGAATAATCCAAATAGGTAACAAGTCCCATGGTGCACGGGGTTACGAGTCTAGGGGTCCCGGGTTAGATTCCCGGCTGGTACCTTTGGTATTTTTCCCGAAAGGGGGACCTACTCCAACGGTCACCAGGGTTTGGTTAATTAGGTTTAAGTTGGGTTTAAGTGTTTCCATTGGTTCCACACTCTGGTACTCGCTATCACCATCATCTCATCTCATAGTGACATGGAAAGAGCTCCCACGGAAAGGAGGTAAAGTTAGTACATTTGGCCGTCCCCTGGGCAACAGTACATTAGTACGGATTAGGGAAAATTGCTCCCGGGAAAACTGCACCTTCCCAGATAAAATGGGAAAAGTGCGCCCTCACAATGATAAAACATTGATAAAGTGTTTATTAAAATCTGGATTCCTTAACAATGGGTTAAAATTTAGACCCTAATTGTCAGCGGTTGTTTTGAGAGCGGCAACAACCGCTGACACATGAAATGCGATCAAGTATTTTTGACATTGACACGCTATAGTGGCCGAATGATATATATTACGTTAAAAGGTGCGTTGTCCAAGCTGTGACAGTTACCTGTGGTTGGAGTCGCAGTCTTCGCACATGCGCAGTTTGAGTTTGGTCTGCGACATGAAACGTTGGCCGCAGCAGTGGTGGAGTCAGCAATGCTTGCGGCTAGAGCCGCAGCGACGGTGTAAGAATTGTAGCGACGTTGCGTATTTGTTATGGAATTTTGTGCGTTAATCTATTTTTTAAATTAAAACTGGAGGTGCTAATGACCCACTCGAAGTATGTGGTGCTGTGTGAGTTAGTAGGCCTATTCCAACATCCATGCGTATACGATTTAAAACATGCGAGGTACAAGGATATGTGCTGTCCTGTCCTTCTACTGTACAACCACATTTAAATTATTTCGTCATCTTCTTCCTCCCTCAAAATATCCAAAAAGGTTCTGTCACTCGGATAACCTCTATTCTCATCCAGCTTGAAATTGACTGGCGACTATGGCTGGAAAACACCCCATGCGACTGTCGCATGCTGATTAGTGTCGCCATGGTCTGTTTCGGCCGTAGCCACGTGACTTCAGCCGCAATCACAGGTATCTGTCGTAGCTTGGAGTTGAACAATTACATAAGCCCACGGTATACTAGTTTTTCACCACTACAAAATTATTAAAATTATTACGAATATTATTTTTATTTCCCAGCCCATAAATTGGTAGCATCGCTGTAAGTCTTCAAACACTCTGATAATGAGAGTGAAAATAATAATGGCAAGGCATGTATAAAAGAAACGCGTAAGATTAGGTGTTAATAATAATAATAATAATTTTACTTAGCACTTTATACAAATAGATACATGTTGTTGTTTGTAATTAGTTCTACCACTAGAAATGCGATTTGAGTTGACCAATTATAATAATGGGAATGAGGCCACTTAGATCGTGCGTGTTCGCGTACATTTTTAAACAAAGCTAAATTAAAGAGTGAAGGACTTTTTTAATGCCGTGATTATAACCTCCATTTTGGATTGACCACAATTTAAACTAATTCATATAAGGTCAAGGCGTGAGGGAGAGATTTTCCAGTATTCGCCTGGAGATAATAAAATAAGTAATTTATGGAAACATTACTCAAATGCGGGAAGCCGGAATTCGAATACCAGCCCTCCCGAGTAGAGTTGAGCTCTGAAGCAGTGCTCTTCCGGTTATGACGTAATAAAGTGTAAGGTACAGGACCACACCAAGGAGTGTGTTTGAGGGGTTTAACTCCTTGATTATTCTTCACTGCACCGCGTCTTACTAGTCGTTCGGGTTGTAGGCATGTGTAATAATCACACTAATGTGCTATTGGTGAGAAGGGTTGAATTTAGATAAAAAACACGCATTTGTGAGGAGGGAACGTGGAAAACCCTTTAAGAAAAACAACCCCAAGTACACCCGACCGGAAATGAAACCACGATATCCCAGTCAGTGAAATCCCAGGCTATTGCGAGAGTGACGTCTTAGATCATTCGGCCACCGAAGCGGGTTTTAAAGTACCGGTATTAATAAAAGTAACTAGCTGGTGTACCCATTCTTAGCACGGGGAATCTATCAATTAACTTTGATATTTTTAGCATATATGCCTACATTATACAATAATTATTATTAACCACAAGGAAAAGTAACCAAATCTTAAATTATGTTTGAATATTAATCTCTTGTTGATTTAAATTGTTTTACAAAAGGCGAAAAGGTAGGTTGATTAAAACACAATGTCAAAGTAGATATATAGTGTTAAAATTTACATTTATTTTGAAGTTTAAGTTATAACTTCTCTAAACACAATTATTGAACTTTTGCCAGTTGATGAGAAACGTAATAAAAAAGTTGTTAAAACAATTAAAACAAATTAAAGTTATATACTACTCTAACATTTAACAGTTTTAAAAACATGTTTCGGTGGCCACGTGGTCTAACGCGCTAATCGCGTGTTGGAATAGACTGCTGAAGACTGGGAGATCGGGCTTCGATCCCGGTCGGATGCACTAAGTTTTTTCCTAAATGGGTTTCCTTTCTCCCTCCAAGCAAATGCGGGTGCATTACTCTAAATTAATCCTTAACCCATTAGTGTAATAATTAGTAAATAGGCGCAATACTACCTCTTCTTCAGAGATACCTCAGAAGACATTTCCATTTGTAGTACTTCTGCCTCAAGCTTGAAAATTATCAAACCAGTTTCAAACAAAACTAAATCACAGACGACAATAGAAGACATTTTTTCCAGTTTCAAGAACAAATCAAGAAAACCCTATCAAAAACAAAAGAAGGAAACAACATTCCCAAACTCTTACAAGCACACCCATGAAGTCAATGCTGTCGGAAAAAAAAAATGAAAAACGGATTGCAATAAAATCCACACAGATGAAAGGAAAGACAGAAATTCAAACGAAAAATACAATGTAAATTAAGAAGAAAAAAAAACAATCGGAGAAACCTTTGGGACCTCGACAGCTCTTTTAGTGAAGACAATTTGTGTGACGATAATGATGTAAATGATTGTGACCTGGAGAATGACAAGTGTTTTATCTGTGACGAATTCAGACATGATGAAAAGACATGGTGTCGGTGCACATCTTGTGAAATATGGGTTCACGAAGAATGTAGAGGGTTACATGTGTGACGTATTCATAAAGAAAAATCGCCACTCAATGTAAGCAAATTTTACACTAGATAAGATTAAATAGATGTTTTTGATTACCATATTTTATAACTTTCTATATGTTATCAAAACAATGACATTCTGAAAAATATTTACTCTTAAAAAACATTTTGTACTTTTTCATTTTTTACCTAACTGATTAGGTTTTTTATATTTTTTATCATGTAACCAATTGTTTACCTATTTATTTTAATTTTCTCATTATTTTCACTAATTGATATGATGTTATATTATTGCGTTTCACATTATTTTACAATTTTCTAAAAAAATAAAATAAAAACCCATGGGATCAATAGTGGCCGTGTGACCCGTCGGGGTAGCAAACGACGGTAAAATCACTATTTAACTTATAGTTTTTTTTGTTTGATAGGCAAAAAACACAGATACTTTATGTTGTGCCATGTTATCTTCAAAGTATAATTACTGTCCTGTATAATAGTGTTTATTAGGTTTAATTACAATGAATACTTTTTCAGCAATTTAAGTTTTTGTATTCTCTAAATTGAGAAATGACACCTCGACACGGGAATAGAACCCGGGACTTTTGACTTAATCCACCAATGCTCTAACCACTGCGCTATCCCGGAATAGTTCCGTGTTCAGGGTCATTCTTCACTCATATTTTAAGGCAGAGTCTGTGATGATTAGGTGACCACCATTTGCCCACTCTCCCCTAAGCTACGTCCACCATCTTGGATTTTTTAAGATCCAGATTCTTCTCATATAGATAAAATGCTACATAGCATCCATACCCAATTTCAGATCCCTAGGACTCAATTTATACGTCTAGTCCACCATCTTAAATATTTCAAGTTCAGGGGTTTTCTAATAAAGAGGGCATGCTAAATAGCGTCCGTACTAAATTTCAATTCTATAGGGCAGGGGTTGGAAACGTAGTTCCCGTGGGCGCCCTTTTTTTACAGATTTTAGGCGCCCATTTTATATTTTGTAATTTTGTACATTTTTTGTTTGATAAATAACAGGTCAGTTATCAAGTATTTTTGAAATTAAACTTCTTTGTTATATATTCATCGTTAGTCCTCAATTTAATATTCCATAAATAAGTCTTTAACAATAAGCCCACTTTGTAACATGCCTCAAAATGTGAGGCTCGAATATTTAAATCTGAAGAATGATAATATTATAGTTTATGTTTTGTTTATTACATTCCAATATAAAAATTGACATTTTTCTTGGCGCCCCCAGAGTAAAACATATTTTGAAAAATATCTCTTCATGCTTAAAAGGTTTCTGACCCCTGCTATAGGATATTAGGAAATGGGAGAAATAGCCCTCGAAGGATAAACAGACATAATTTGAATTTTATATAATTATGTAGATAGCAGGAATATTACCACATTTGTTGACATTTATTTTTGATATAGACGTTATATCATAACAGTGATAATGTGTTTGCCAATAAACTGGTTTTCCAACCTCCTTGGTCTTGCTATGCGTACATTAATATTCACTAAGTGTTTAAACTCTTACGATTTCCAATAAAGCCTTCTGAAATGTATTTTTTAGCACCACGTCTTACTACCCGTTCGGATTATACGTCTATGTACTAATTATACTAATGTGTTAGGAATTATGAAGGTTGCATTTAGAGGAAGTGTACCCGAATTTGCGTGGAGGGATAGTAGAAAAACATTTGGGAAAAACCACTCTCAATACACCCGATCAGGATCGAACCCAGATTTCCCCGTCTTCGGTCATCTAGTTTATTGCAAGAGTAACGCCTTAGACCATGCGACCACCAAAGCGGGTTTGTTAAATGTTTTCCTACCATGGGTCCTTCTGTAGCAAGAATGTTTTTAGTGAAAATTTCAGGCTGTAAATAACCAAGATAACTGCATATTTTCAATAAATGGGAAAGAAATTAGGATAGTAGAATTTAAAGAAAATGTACCCACATTTGCGTGAAGAAAGATAGTAAAAAAACATTTATTTTTTAAGTTCACCCAGTCTGGTTTCGAGACCCAGCCTCCCCGTAGCTGGCAATACAGTATATTACGGAAGGGGTGCCTTAGAATCATGTGATCACCGATGCACCTTTTAGACAATCCCGGATTCAAAAAAGGGCAACAGGAGTTAATGGCCCAGGGCCACCTTAAGTTCCTTAAATAGAAAAAAATATATATGTATAATTTAATAAAAAATGAATTTCAGTCATTTTTGGAAAGAAAATTTATGAGTACAAAAAAATCCTAAGCTGGACATATTTTTTCTGTCCTTATCAAGATTAACTAAAAACAAACGAAATATGTAATACAAATTTAGCTGTAAACAAACACATCTAACTTATTTTGATGACAATATTTCCTTACTTAAATACTATCTTTAACATTGAAATTTTAAAAGTTAATTTCTTAAAATATAGGAACATAAATAAGTTACATTGTTGAAGAAACGTAATGGAAATAAGAACATCATTTTACACCAAAGAGCAAAAATGAAGTGTTATACATCTTTAAAAAAACATATTGAGGAAAAAATAGCATATTTGTCTACCAAAGTGCATAACAATAAATTCCTGATTTCCCAGACCTCAATTTAAAATATGTATTTGACAATAGCTCAGAAAATATTGGTTTTATAAATATATATTTCGAATAATAGTTGTTTATATTAAAGTATTATAACTTTGCAACGATAAGTTATTTCATTTCTCAAAGAGTTGCGGAAATATGATAAATCCGCTAACGTAAAGTACTCTCCTAGTCATTTTCCCGGAAAAAACGAGAACGCCATTTTGTTTAATGCTAAACAGTGCCTAGATACGAATTTAAATAAAAATCGTTAGAATGGTTTTAAAGATTTTTTTAAATCTTTTTTCTCTTCAGTAAACTAACCTTGATTTTAGGGTTATTTGTCTAATTCCAATAACTCCACGGGGGAACCTAATAAAAACCCTATATACCAAGTCTAAGCCCGATCGATAAAATGGTTTAGGCTCTAAGCCGAGATACAGAGAAACTGCAACGAGAAAACCCCTTTTTTCTGTTTCAGGGGGTTATGAAACGTCGAATCTATCAAAATATCGAGTGAAATTTTTTTTTACGATCAAATCTCCGAGGTTGCCGAGAAAAAGTAAAATATTATATGGTCAATACGTTCAAAATAAAAAGATTTGTTTGAAGTTAAAGGGCCTACAATTTTTTAAGGCATTGGTGTCCCCACATCCTTAAATCTGGCTCTTGTTTTAGTATGATATAATAATAAGTTTTTTGTTTATCTCTTTCTACACATAGTTTCCTCCTCCATCCATTTCATAGTAGATAGTAGATTTCTGGCCACGCCCTTGGTTAGTACACAATCATTTTAAACTATTGGGAAAGAAAAGCTTATAACTATATAAATTGTCTAACTTTGCTGCACAAAGATTGTAGTAGACAGATAAAATAGGTCATTTGTTTAGGATTATTATTTTTATTAAGGTTTATAGGCACGTCGACATAAATATTAGTGCCTTATAGTCAAATTATTAATAAACGTAAAGTGCCCATGGGGGGCGGGGAAAGGAAGAAAAATAACTATCATACACCTGCTGTTCAAAACACAGGTGAACACTGAGTTAAACAAACAATACAGAATGTAATAATGTTAAAAATAAGTCTCAATGTGAGATAGTCATTTGAGACATTCATTAGTGAAACTCAAATGTAATTTAAAAGATTCACCTGGCGAATGAAAAGGAGTAACACACCATCTGCACTATTATTATTATTATTATTATTGGGTTTTATAGGCCCCTCGACACAAAGAGGTTATTAAGGCCACAGAAAAGATTAAAAATATGGTAAAATCTCCACAGGGGAAAGAAACAGTTTATATATCACCTGCCGAAATCAGCAGATGAAAACAATAAAATTAAATAACATATACAAATACTAAAGTTGTATGCAAACACTAAAGATATGTCCCAATATGAGAAAAGATTCATTTTAGTCACACCAAAGAGGTGAATCTTAAATAGCCTATGAGTCAGGGTGATACACCTGCTAAAAAAAATCACAGGTGTATACACCACGATAAAAAGACCAAACAAACATATTTAAAAAATAACACGTTTAAAAAAAACTAAAATATAATACTTTAAAAGGACAAAACAAACATATTAATGCATTCTAAAAATGTTAAAACTAATCTCAATATGAGATACTATACTAAAAATGTTAGAGACAAAACAAACATATTTAAGTATACTAAAAATGTTAAAAATAATCTCAATATGAGATCATTACCAAATGGAGTTTAAAAGATTCGCCTAGCATTTAAAACGGAGTAAACAAATTGCTCCATCCGCGTTGTCGCGTAATAAAAATCGAAGGTCACCATTAAAATTAAGAGCCAGGCGAATAGGGGAATACTTGCGACACTCCACCAAAATGTGGTACACACTAAGGGAAGTATCGCAAATATCACACACCTCTTAATAAAAATCCAGGGGTCATTGAAGTATTCACAGCGCGGAGTCTCGTCACGATGACCTCTCTTATAGACTTTCGTATAGAAGAGGGCCATC
The DNA here is from genome assembly GCA_902155825.1 of Timema genevievae. Taxonomy (NCBI): domain Eukaryota; kingdom Metazoa; phylum Arthropoda; class Insecta; order Phasmatodea; family Timematidae; genus Timema; species Timema genevievae. Next base: position 7,145 of record CABFWO010007381.1, on the reverse strand, counting down.
GCGACACACCGTCCCTGATGGACCGCAGCTTGTTCTGAGCAGGGGTCGAAACCCGATGCTTGTGCCACGGCGAATATAACTCTGTATATCTAAAAATATGACATAAATTCCAGGACATGAATGACAGATATTCAACAACTGGTGATCTCAACATGTGAAGATAATTAAAATGTGTTTCTACTGAAGCAATATTTGATTTCTTTTGACCAAAAATAAAATAATACAATAAAATTGAAGAAAAAAAACACGCCCTTTTTACGTGTTCCCAACCCCATACTGGGCCATCAGTGTTGCGATTACATAGCTAAATAATGAAGGGCAAGCTAGCGCTTATCTAGGAGCGGCATCATAATTACAATAAACAACTTTTGGTAATATAACTTGATGAATCGTGACTCTCTTTGGGAAACGATGACGCTAACCTATTCAATGTCTTTGTAACAACATATAATATTTCCATTTTGCAATTTAATTTAACGTAACTCTCCTTTTTCCAAATAAATTTGTAACAATGTATATTACTTTCCAAATATTGCGTTCGTTTGTACATTCATTTTGGAGGATAGGTAAGATTTTGTTACAAAGGTTTGATTTATTTTAATTCATTGATTGCTATGTTTGGTTTGGAATCAACTCAGTTTTTCAAGCAGGTATTATAAAAAGGTTTGCAACCGGATGTTAAACGTCCTAATTTGATACAGTTTTTATGCAGCTTACCCGTATGCAGAACGGGTCAAACCGCTAGTTATTTAAATACAGATTCACATAAGAGTGTTACGCTACAACAAAATACTACGCGTGGTTTATTTGGCCTATGTTTTCGCTCCACTGTAAAATATATCAATAAGCTTGTAAACATCGTAGATATTATCAATCGTAGATTAAGATTATTAAATTAACATTTAAAGTACATGAAGTAATGTTTTATCAAGATCTCTTCTGCTTCAATAGAAATCTGGATTGAACTAGAAAAATCAATTTACCGGTATTATTAACTTTAGTATACATCTATGCGTGTTTCTGAAACAATAAACCATAATTATTTTAGGCGAGGAAAAAACCTTTTGGAAACGTTTTTAATCTAAAATTAAAGACTTGGAAAACTCATTAATATCCGCAAACTTTTATAAGATAATAAAATATTAATAGTCTACTTTTAAATGCTAATGTGATGTACTTTTAATTACTTTAATTTGTATTCAAGAAACTTTTTTATATTTGGCAGTATTATTTAAATGATGAACTGTCGCAGTAAGACAGTAAGTCAAATATTTAGTCTATACAAGTATGACCGTGTATTTTGCAGCCGTCTGTTTATTTTGAAGAATTTGTGATTTAATTAATATAAATATAAAGTGACTATAATTATAAATAACTCCAAATACTTTTTCTACTTTATAGCTCCTGGGTTTTATATTTTAACAATAATCAATTTTTTTTTAATGTCCAAAGAATAATTTTATTTCATAACGTAAAGCTTGATTCACGCGTTCACTGAAAATATAACGAAGAATCTCATCAAGAAATTTATTTTAGAGGAGGTTTTTATCTGTGGTCGCTCGTGGTGAAGCATCCCTCTCATCCATTACCTCTTTTCAACCCAAATGAATATGGACAGGATCTTTTTTTTTAAAACATTGAATCGTTATTAAAATAATTCAAAGTTGAAACATATTCATAGTTGGGATTTTAGCTCATTGAAATTTTGCAAGACTCTTTTTAACTATTAGCTTAGTCATTGAGCAGGAATATAAAAATACATTTTAAATAGTAATTTCAAAGGAAGGAACACCTCCATTAGTTTGTCCCTGGCAGAACTTACATAGATTTAGTAAGGTAGCAATCAATACACAATCTCGCGAAAAACCAGAAATGTCTTCTCACAAAATGAAAACTTACAGCGATGTTTTCTTGTTGATTCCTTAGCACCGCGTCTTACTACCTGTTCAGGTTAGCAAGTAGCTACCAGCTTCGGTGGCCGCATTGTCTAAGATGTCACTCTCACGATATATCAGTTTACCAATGAAAAAGAGTTCAGAGTTCAAATCCCCGTCAGGTATAATGAGGAAGTTTTCTCTAAATGGTTTTCCCATTCTCCGCCCACGCAAATGCGGGTACATTTCCTCTAAATTCAACCTTTCTTATCTCTAACACATTAGCGTAATTAGAAGTCTAGATTTACATATAACTTGAACAGGTAGAAAGACGCGGTGCTAAAAAAAATAGCTGTGTGCTATAAGTTAATAAAAGTTTGGTTTCCGTGCTATGACCCGATAGTTAGAGAAAATAGCAGAACCTTCAGATTTCTCTATTCAAGAATAAGAAATAAGTATGAAATTAGATAGGTGCAGTTATGAACGACCTAATATTTATTATAGTATTTAATGTAAACAAGACGTTTAGCAAATAAACCAAATACACTTTAGAATATTACAAACATGAAAAATAATCTTACGTATGTGACACTCAGATACATATAGAAATTTACTCCCACAGATTTTCGGATTCTTTTGCCTGATTTTATTTTTTCTCAAAGGGATACTATTAAATACATTTTCACCCAAATTAGATTTATTATTCTTTCCTTCCTTTCATCACCATCGACTGCCAAAATATTGTTTTGTTTTGTTTATAGAAAGTGACTCATAGCTGTTTAGGAACAAAACTAATTTGATTGATTTTATCAAGCATTTTTGTGCTGTAGGTAGGACAAAACTGAAACTATTTCAACTTGTGTTGAGATGACACAGCATATCGCACAGAAATTCTAGTTAGTTTAACGCTCATCATAAACAACCTTTTATTTTATTTTATTTTATGCTCTTATATTTCGGTGAACGTGTGGATTCAACGTTATATCCATCAGTAGTTTACGAATGTGTTTAAAAAGGCTCAGTTACATACTCATTGTGCCTCAACTTACCTGACTTCATATAGCGAGCAAACATAATATGCATATGTCTTGTACTGGACCGATTAGTTACAGTATGCATTGAATGCACTGTACTTACAAGCACCTTAGCTCAATCGCTGGCGTGTCTTTATATTGATCTTGAGATTTTGGGATGGATTAGCGATAAGACCTAAGTTGATCAACTATGAAATTTGGTTTGTTCTATTTTGCAGAGGTAAAAGATTGACGAGCTGGCTGTTGTGTATCATACAATTAAATTAATTTAAGTCGCTAATAGCCAGCAGATAATTAAGTATATCATAATTTTTTAGTGTAGCGTAGAAAAAATTATTAATTGGAATTAGTGATAGCCAAATATTACAGCTTTGCAGTAGTTAAACGAATTAAATAGAGTAAGTAGGCTCACACCTACGTTGTAGTTATAATATTGAAAAAAGAAAAAAGAAGACACAAGTTCGTCACAAATTGACACAAAATTTATTTAAAGAGAAATACCCAAATATAATTTTAAAAAAGTACTTGAAACTGACTTGGTTCCGTGTCAAGTTTGATATCCCTAAATATTGAATTGTGTTCAGTTTGATTTAAAAGTAAAAAGTGGTGGATTAACTAATATAGGTTATAGAATAAAGTTCATCGGATTAAAAACATGAAGTTCTTCCCAATGGTGATAACAGTTCTCAAAATTATGGGTGTCTTTGACATTTTTGAAAATACCGTCGCCAGGCGGGTTTACGTCGCTTTCCTCTTTCTCTGTCTATCCATCAATTCGTTTTCTTGGTGCGTCACAATACTCTTACACCTTACCGATATCCAGAGGTTCAGCCGAGCCTCGTTCTATTTCGTTACAGGTATTAATACCATGGTAAAGCTTTTCAGAATACTGAGTAAGAGGCGTGACCTCAATCGGTTGATTACAAGTTTCGATGAGGTGTTTCTGAAAATCGAAGCTCATATCAACATCCCTGAGCATTTATCCATAAAATCTCTGGACAATCGAGTTCAGAAGTGTCTCTTGGTGTCTTGGCTTGGGGGTGCCTTGCTCTGCTTCACGTATAGTCTCGGCCCAGTCATTGACGGCACCATGTCGGGGTCTTTTCCCAATATCCCGCTAAAATATAACAGTGAACAAGGCATCATCGAAGAGGGTCTGCCCTTAAAGTTCTGGTGGCCATTTGACGTGACAACATATCCCACCTATCAACTGACGTACGCCTATCAGGTGACGTTTCTATTCATCCACATCATGTACTATATAATAATAAACACCATCTTATACGCAGTGCTTTATCATATCATTCATCGATTCAAGATTCTTCAATATGTCCTAAAGAACGTCATAGATGATTCGATCAAAAAGGTCATAAACAAGGAAATGGAGGTGCTTTCCAGCGAGCTGAAACAGAGAGATTATAAATGGTATAACACAAGGAGGACCCGTCCTCTTATCAAGATGATGAGAAAAACATATTCGCCAAGAACAGACGAATGTATTCAGACTAGGTCCAGAAGTAACAGAAGAAGCCTATCAGAGAGGGGGAGGCGGTCTTGGTCAGTGGGTTCTCTTAAGAAATATTTGTCAAGATTCCAAAACAGCCATCAAGATGATCTAATTGGGTTGTATGAAAGTTGTGATTGTGACAGGTTAAACCACAAAATAAACATTCAGATGCAACAGGATATTAAATTGTACATTCAATACAGCCAGTGTTTACTAAGGTATAGTATATTTATTTATTTAAAAAACACAATGTGACATGATCAGTGTTTAGTGTTAAAAAAAACTGGGTCCAAACACACATGGCACAGGTATTATCTTCCCCTAACACATATTTTTCTGTACGCCATAATTATGCCATTAGATGTGTGCACAGTGCACCTCTTTATTAATCGCTCAAAACATTACATAGCATACTATGAGAGATACTTAATTTTAGTTGATGAATGATAGCTTAAGCCAATTTTTACCTGCTTTTTAGGGGAAATAAAGGTTGAAAAACCGCACTAGTAGTATTAGCTATGACAAATATTTAAAAACAACACTAATAATATTAGCTATAATAAATATTTAAAAACAGCACTAATAAGATTAGTTATGATAAATATTTAAAAATATCACTAATAGTATTAGCTATGACAAATATTTAAAAACAGCACTAATAATATTAGCTATAATAAATATTTAAAAACAGCACTAATAAGATTAGTTATGATAAATATTAAAAAATATCACTAATAGTATTAGCTATGACAAATATTTAAAAACAGCACTAATAATATTAGCTATAATAAATATTTAAAAACAGCACTAATAAGATTAGTTATGATAAATATTAAAAAATATCACTAATATTATTAGCTATGACAAATATTTAAAAACAGCACTAATAATATTAGCGATGATAAATATTTTAAAAGAGCACAAATAGTATTAGCTATTAATAATAGAATAATTCAATTTTAAGTAAAGTTAATAGTTAACTTTACTTAAAATTGAATTATTCTATTACTAATATAATTCGTTCCTTATTACCATTAAAAATGTTTTTCATAAGTATTAGCTATGATAAATATTTTAAAACAGCACAAATATTAGCTATGATTCATATTTAAACATAATACTAATAATATTTAACAATATATTAAAGTAGTGGTCTAGTGGTCAGAGTTTCTATATACAGATCCCAAGCTCCCGGGTTCGATCCCCAGTGCTTCCACAATGTATCTGTGAATCAATGGGTCTAGAACGGGGGTTAAACTAAGCCTCGTGAGGACAAATGAGGAGCTACTTAAATAAAGTAGCAGATCCAGTTTAGAAAACTAAGATTAACGGCCCTAGGGCTCGTTTTGCTGACCACACGACACCCTCGATCCGCAAATGTTGGCACTGTCATCGCTAATCGGTCGGTTTAGCTCGCTTGCGGGCTGACACCGTGGAGTTAGTTGTTTTACTATGTTCCAGTGTATGCAGCCAACTGGAGGAAATAATTCATCCCATAGTTTGCGCCGACATGTTGTCAACTTTGCTGGTGTTTTGTGTGTGTACCTTCCAACTGTCCTTGGTAAGACCAACACATTTCTTGCATGATCTAAAATAGTAATCGTGCGCATTGTATTATTTTGAGAACCACAGTCGTATAGTAGTAGTAGTAATAATAATAATAATAATAATAATAATAATACTTATCACCGCGTCTTACTACCCGTTCGGGTTATACGCTTAAGTACTAATTACGCTAATGGGTTATGAATTGGGAAGGTTGAATATAGAGTAATTGAGCCCGCATTTGCATGGAGGGAGAGTGGAAAACGATTTATGAAAAAACCTAGTTTACCCGACCGAGATTCGAATCTCGATCTCCCAGTCCTCGGCAATTTAGCTCAAGACGAAACTAGCGCGTTAGCTAACTACGCCACTGAGGCGGATCACAGTCGTATAGTTTTATTTATAAAGAAATGGAGGTACTAGTACATTTTAAATATCTGGATTATGTTAGTACGTTTGAAAAATTTAGTATTCGACTTGACTTATAGGTGGAAATTCCTTTTATGAATTTATTTACTAAAAGGGGGAATTTTCTACTAGCCGTTTGTATTAACTATGATGATATGTCATCGCCAAGAGTTTATTTCATATTTATTTAGTATTCAATTATGTGTACGTTTTTGTCGTTTTCACTTATTTAATCAAAAAATCAAAATTATATTACTACTTAAGTTAAAATGAATATAAGTCCTTTAAGAAAAGTGTATTTTAGGAAATGTTTACAGACGGATTATTACTTTTTTGATCAAGCCTTTACAATCCCTCCTATAAGACATATATAGGAATGAATATTTTTTTAATGTTATAATACAGAGTATTTCAATAAAATAAAAATGATAGCGTGAATTTTAGATGGCATTGCTTTACCTTACCCATGCCTTCAGTAGTTTAGTACATTCCGCCAGATGGCATCAAAACAATATAAATGAAAATGGCGAAGCCACGTTTATCGTTCGAAACACGTAGGGGGATTCTTAAGTCTTTTTGTAAAACGGAGAATACATTGGTGCTGATGGTGGTCATTATGAAATTTGTAACTTTAAGGTAACCAAGCAGTGGCGTATCCTGGTAATGCGAGACAGGTGTGTTGCTACTTAAAATGAATATGTACTCCTTCTATTTAACCCCTTCCCCTCTTAGTTAAAAAACCAACCATAATCAATTACACGATTGTTTGCTCTTTTT
>CABFWO010007380.1:0-25542 GCA_902155825.1 Timema genevievae | reverse complement strand
GTTAAACTGTAGGTCCTCCATTTCATCTCACAATCACCCTACCATTGCACATTAGCGTAAATGCGTATAACCCGAACGGGTAGTAACACGCGGTGCTAATAATAATAATATAAAGCATTGTGTCTATCCAGTTTTAATTTTAAGAGATTTAAATGTGTTATTACTAACTATATTTTTTATCTTTCTACTACCCTACTTTTTTGCATCAAATGGAGTTTTAAATTGTAACGTTCACTAAAACATTATTAGTGTTGATATTTTCTGTAATATCCCTTTAAAAAAAATAAATACCAAATACACGGTGTGATTTTAGGCAATTAAATTAGCTCCTAACCTTATATCATACCTGCTTTTGCATCACTATGGGTGAGAGACTTCCACCTCACCCCACTGGGATTTGAACTAATGAAATGGTTGTGCAAATTTTAAAGGCATTGTACTTTGTCACCATTGGTTGGTTACATCTGGCTTATTATAGGCTGGAGTGCCAGGAACTGGAAGGTCAGGTTTTGAACTCCGCATGAATTAGAGGTGAATTTCCCCAAGTGATTTATTATTATATTTATTACTATACTCTCTCCATGCTAATTTGAACGGACTTTCTCTAAAGCTATCTGCCACATCCTTTATGTTTTAACACACAGTCTCTTGATTAAATCTAATGATTATAATATATTAGCAACTATACAATTTTAAAAGTACTTTCATATAACTTTATTACTTTGTTTAAGAATACATGTTTATCATATAAAATGAAAAATTTGAGATTAATACATATACAAAATATATAAAACATTTACCTACACAAGAAAAATGTTATACACTCTAGCCTTATGTTGAATATTATTTAAAATATAGGAAGTATGCATTAAAATACTAGATACCATACCATTTAATTTAGGGTGCAGGCGTAAATATGTAAACACAGCCATCCCTAATAAACATTGTCAAGATTTAGAGTGTATTGGTTTAATTTGCCATTGTATATAGTACATTCATTTTAAATCATACTGTAAGTTCATGAAAATGTTCAAAATATAGAAATATTTTTGACTTTTTATAGTTATATGACTAACTTGTACTGGTTTGGCAATATATGTTTCCACCTAAAATTATTCCAATAATTGAAAATATATAATAACCCTATTTTCACTCAAATTTGAGGGGTGATCATTTTTTATTTGTTTAACTGTTATCAAAACTATTTCAAAGAGCTATTTGCACAATGCAATATTAATTCAAAAGTTGGTAATGTTGAATTATTATGTCGACAACAGCCTTGATTTAAGACTTTTTTTATTTATCTCTTATGTCTTTTAAATTAAAATCTATGCAAAAGTAGTGTTTTAACTGTCTAAAAATCATCTAATCCACATTTTTTATGAAACTGAGAAACTATAATGGATTAATTAATTTATACATTTAAAAAAATAGGCAATAGTATATATTTTAAGGCTTTAATAATACTTAAAAAATGTAAGATTTGCAACATGTATTCATTAATATGTAGCCATTAGAGTTAATCCATTAATGTGTGCATACATTTGACTTTTCTTTTACTTTACAAAGCATTTGCATTATTTAATAAATATATTAAGATTATTCATTTTTACATAATTAATTATGAATTCATTACTACCAAATTGAAAAAAAAAATCCTGTTTTAATATGTTATAGTATGTAAAAAATGTTTAATAATTAAAGCAACTAAATACATTATCAAAAACATCAAGGTATGTATTTATAATATATCTTAGATCCATCATTCATTTAAGCCTTGGTTATTTATACATATTAAATTAAAGTTAAATACAAACATTAAGAAATTCTACAACCTTGCTCAGAGAATGTGTTAACAATATTCAGCATAGAATAACTGGAATATTCTTACAAATTTTGTTACACACAATAAAAACATATTTTCAAGAATAGCTTATAAAATAAATATGTTGTAGTGAAGCAGTGGAATCTATACCAAAATTTAATTTAACCGTTGTGTAAATCAGGAGTCAAAATTATCTATTTATGGATAGTTTATTTAGCCATATGAAATTATTAAAAGCATTGCCAAATAATGAACATATAATAGCAAGGCGAATATTGATTTATATTGTGGGTTTTTAGCAAACTCAGTCTATGCATAGATTTCCAGCAAGAACAAGGTATGTCTTGTAAACTGAAATTTTAATATTTTTAGCATCATGTCTTATACCCAGTTGGGTTATACGCATATATATATATATATATACACACACATACTAATCATGCTAATAGGTTAGGGATGAGGAAGGTTGAATTTAGAGGCAGTATACCTCAATTACGAGGAGGTATCAAAAAGTTTCAAGATTGGTTCTGTAAAATGAAAACAATAGTGCAGCATGGGCGTCCATGCATTGGTGTGGCAAGCTGTAACATTTATGTCAGTATGACAAGTGACATTCTGTGTAGACCAGTGGCTGTGCTACACACGTTTATTTGACGACATGCACGAATGCATTTGCGATTTTATTATTGACCCCAAACTAGAGCAGAGAGCAAACATCAAATTCTACGTCTTACTCAGAAAATCTGGAACGGGGACCTTCCAAATGATGCAGCAGGCTTACGGCAATGAAACTATGAGCTGTCCGGTGTGATTTGAGTGGCACTCACACTTCAGGAGCGGCAGAATGTCACTGAAAGATGAAGAGAGGTCAGGGCGACCTTCCACAAGAAAAACCCCGAAAATTGTGGACAGAGGCAATTTGTGCATGAGGATCGCCGGATGACCATTAAGGACATTTGTGACATCGTGAATATGTCATACTGATCAGTGAAGACAATCCTCGTGTCTGTTCACGTCATGTTTTGAGGTGTCTGAGGGAGGACATTTGGCGGAAAAAACCAGAACTGTGACGTGCGGGCAATTGGGTGCTCCAACACGACAATGCAGTCGCGCACACCGATGAAAACGGGCTCAACAGCATGATCATCTCTCCTCATCCACTGTACTCACAGGGTTGGGCCCCCTGTGACTTATTCCTCTTCCTGAAAATTAAGTTAAAGCTCAAGAGTCGCCGGTTCAACATGTGAATGAAAACAAGCGTGGATTGCAGACGGTGTTGTGCAGGCTTTGAGACAAGAACTTAGAGGGAGCTTTCCAAAAGGGGAAAAAGTGCTAGGATCGGTGTATCTCTGCACAAGGGGTCTACTTTGAAAGAGATAGTGGTCAAATTTATATCAGATGATTTATTTCTACTTTACAGAACCAGCCTTGAAACATTTGATACCCCCTCGTATATGTGATTTGTACAAACCCAAGTGGAATCAAACTTGAATTATGTTCATGTAAAACAAAAGTCTGTACAGCCTAAATAAAACTCTTTGTGCCTTTAGCATGCCCAAAAGATGAACACAAAAAAAATTAATGTTTTCAGACCCCAAGTAAATTAAGTTTCAGAGTTTGGTTTTTATTTTAATACAAGCAATATCCTGTAATCATGAGATATATATCATATAATATATCTTGGTGGCAATGACTAAATATAAATTATATTGTTACTATTTTAATGGCATTGGTATTCTCTGTCAAAAATGACAGTCGTAGAACATATGATTTTATATTTGTTATTTGTTAATTTGATAAAAGACCTCTTGGATACGAGAATTGGACTCAAAACTCGTGTACAGGTGTCATTTTTCAAATCTACGAATATGATACTTGATAGTGCTAAATCAGTAACTAAAAGATCAGTCCCATCTTCTAAGCTTCACTGGTCATGTACAATTAACTGTATAAACGTTTGCCTACCTCCATATGATTTTATGTTGAATATATGAGAATATATTTAGTAAGTTTTGTAGCTGTCACACATACCATCATATGGCAATTACATTCTATGAATAATCTTTTTAAGACAAATTAAATTAATCTGCTTGTAAAAATCTGGACTTAAGGAGCTTTCATTGAAAATATGTCAATAATTGATAACTTAATATAACCTTGAGTACTGATAAAAAAAAATCACTATCCAAACTCAAATGTTTTGAATGGAATGACCTTTACAATACATACCAGTGGTATGACTTAAAACTAATGTATAAGTACAGAGTCAAGATAACTTCATTAATTCTAATCATTAGTTTTAGGGTTTTTAAGATCAGAACAAAAAAAACTAATACAAATAAATTTGTTAAACTATATTAGAGATCAATTACTACACAATCATCTCGCTTTAAAATTCCTGTGAAAAACAAACTTTTAAAAAAATCCCACTTCATTAGGTAATTGTGTTGTTGATATTTCAGTATAATAAGTATATCTTGTTAGAATACATAAAATGTGCTTGCTTTGATAATCATTTAATTTATCACATATTTACCAAACAAGTGTACAAATAATTATATTAATATATTCTCAAAAGTAAAGCTAAGTACCTGGTTTTAAAAAAAATAAGTAAGTTTAAGAACTAAAAAGACTAGTTAAAGACTTAACCATTCAACTGTATTCCAAAAAAATATATACGTATATTTTTAAATAAAGTAAAACCTCTAACCAAAATAAAGGGGGCTGAACCCGTTTTGGATAAGAAACTTAAGAGTTAAAAGGTTAAAAAAATAATTACATAACATACATAGATACAGAAAAGTATTTTATGTATGTGTACATAAAATATTTAAATAAATAGCAATTCAATATAACAAAGTTAAATACACAACAAAACTAAATCATTTCTACTTAAAAAATTTGAAATTTTCCCTGGACTTTTTTTTTTCCTATTTGTATAGCTTGACAAATAAAAGTTTCACCTACGTAAAACCTTAGTTTGATAGTTCAACTACTGAACAAAATGCATACACAAAAATTCTGCTATGTGTTTCGAGTATGAGAGGTCTGGATATGGGAGGTTATACTGTAACTTAATATACATTGGTACTGATTAAATAACTGTTCAAACCAGCCATAGTTAGTATAGAAATTATGATGATAAATCCAAAAACCCATTAAAACAAAAATGTGTTTTTTGGGTTGGAATTGAAAACAAAAAGAACCTAGGAACCAAATATAAATTAATGTATAAATAAAATCAAACACTAACAAGTCCATACAGGCAGTCAATATTTCAGATTTGTATCTAATCAAGCTATCACAACAATTAATCTAGGTTACATCCAAATGTATTAAAATCTCAAAATAGCTGCAGTACAAAGTATTTATCAATTTTCTTGTTAATTGGAATGGTGTGCTAGATAAATATTTCAACTAAAAGTGTTAAAAAAAAAGGAAATTAATATATATATATAACTATATTTATTCTCTAGTAATAATATCGTAGGCATTGTAGGTATTATTTTTAGACATCAAATAGTTTTAAAAAAGATGTATTAACTATTCAACATCTGAAATATAAGAGTAAGGAAAAAATGCAAAATTCTGATATATTATTTTAAAATAAGTAGCTTTTGTATAAAAACAAATATAAGACACATTTAAATAATAAAAAGTTATATGTACTCGTATATTTGACAGGGTAGTTTACATCTCTTCCATGTTCCTTAGTATTTACAATAAGATATAATTGAAGTCAACTTATATTTAAAAAAAGCAAAGTAGAATATTAACCTCTAAATTTAAAAAAATTACATTATATCTAACCTAGCCTTCAAAAGTAATTAACAACCTGCAATAATTAACATAGATAAACACAGAAAAGGTATATATAAAATCCCACACTGTTGAGCATGCAGAAGAAGGAAACGTTTGCAATAAATGCATCAAATGTACAAGTATAGGTACCCTTCAGAAAATTTTATTTCCAATTTGCTGGATTTTGTCTAAAGAACCGAGTTATAGCAGGATGTAGTAGCGTTTATTCTATGTGTGTCTAAAAAGCTCACCATAATGTAAATCTGATGATAGGTGGAGCAGATTTAAACAAAACAATTCTCTAAGTTTTTTAAATACATTGGTTAAAAATCATGTGTAATCCTCAAAGACCAAAATGCTACCTATTATTACTCATTAACGTGATTTTTGTCCTGATAGTGATGATTTCATAAGTTTTATTGAAATGTTTAGAAGAGAAAATGATAGAAAAATGTTACATAAAATCAATGAATGTATAAAAGCCCTTTTCCTTTGAAACAATTTCTAAATGTACTAAAGAACAAAGATACATTTTCAAGTCAAGCCCTGTAGCTTTCACCAGGGAAAATATAATGCTGCTTAGAGTTTTGAAGGTAAGCAGGGTTTTTACTCATTAAAAGTTATGTAATTCCTTAACTTGTAATCTAAAAATCTGACAAAAATAATATGTTTACATGTTTAGGTTAAAACTATAAGGTTGATCCAAATCTGTAGCATTGAGGTTTTAAGCACAGGTTGATTTGACATGTAAAAACTCGCATTCATTGTTTGAATTCATTATATTCAATAAGTCCTAGATATGAATGTTAACATAGGATAATCTACTGTATTACAAATTCTAAAATGTCAAAATGCTAAATAAAAACATGAGATTCACTTATAGCTTGTATTAACAATTTGTCAGACTATTGTGGCTTGTTAGGTCTAACCAATGTTTTGAAACTTTCACATACATTTATAGAGTTTAGAGCAGCTAGTTCAACCATCAATGAAAACTTTGGTTGGATTCTAAACCAACTAAAGATTGGGAATTACTTTGTAGCCCAAATCCCTTAGCACCAGTTAGTGAATATGGAGTTTATGATGAACTTGGGTAGATGTGTCGGGAATAAATTATAATTGAAATTATTTAACAAGTCAAGAATAAAATCTTGAAATGAATTCACTTTTTAAAATTATTCTTTAGTTTGAATATTTATGGCATTTGCTTAGGCAATATAGAAGAAACCCTTTTGTGAATATCAGCCTGAAACAAAGATAGGCCTACTTTTACAAGAGATTCAATTTGAAGATTAATTATATCACACATGGAAATTAACTTGTGGTAATAGCTTTACCTATATTTGTATGATGTGGGCATACCAACAAGTGGGGTGATATTGATCAGGTTAAAGGAACTCTTATAATTGTTTTATTCAAAACTAAAAATTTTAAAGCTATTAGAAGTAAAATTACATGCTATGGGGGTTGTTTGAACATGCCCTTTTTTTTTTGCCGCTAAATACCTTTAAAATCAATCACTCTCACCCTAATTAAGTCTGATAATATTTTAAGTTGATTGTAATTGGGTTATATGATCAAATAAAAGAGTTCATAAATTTGTAACCAGCAGAAATCTAACCTTCCTTACATTAAACTAATAGTCAAACACCTAAAGTCTTTAAACAAAAAGTGTATTAAAAACTTGTGTTTATGAAATTAAAGTTTAACATTCATTCATTCATTCATTCATTAACAAAGATTAATATAATAAAAACCCTTTTTATGGTAAGTTAAAAAAATTCTCAGTATTTTAATATGATATGAGGAAAGGACTCTTTCACATCAATGTTTGAATTAAATAAGTACTTTAGTCTTTGTTCAATCTCCTTAAGTTTTGGATTGGTTAGAACTACTAAAACCCCCCTGAAATTTTATCAACAAAATATATATGGCTTTATTTATGATTCAAACAACATCAAACTTAAGGTAACAGTACAAATTAGGGGGCTGTGTTACCATAAAAAGCACTTCACAGAGTTTCTAGAGAGGTGTTTAGTAGCTAGAATTTTCCCTGTTATGTTGCCATAAAAAAACTTCAGAAAGCTTCTAGAGGTGTTTCATATTTAGAAATTTTTCTAGCCTTCTGCATTTAGGTGGTTATGTTGCCATAAAAACACTTCAGATAGCTTCTAGAGGTGTTTAATATTTAGAATTTTTCTTAGCCTCCTGCAATTAGGTTATGTTGGCATAATAAAAACACTTTAGATAGCTTCTAGAGGTGTTTAGTATTTAGAATTTTTCTTAGCCTCCGGCAATTAGGGAGTTACCGTTATGTTGCCATAAAAGAAATACTTCAAATAGCTTCTAGAGGTGCATAATATTTTTAAAAAAATTCCTAGCCTTCGGCAGTTAGGGGGTATGTTGCAATAAAAAACAATTTAGATAGCTTCTAGAACTATTTATTTATAACTATTTATTAACCAGTATGGCCGCCTGATATCCAGACTCTTATATGAGTTAATTAGTTGTGATATGTTTTTTAAAAAAAAATTATTAATTGATTCACTGTATTACATTATTTTGTTTGTAAAAATAATAAAGTAGGCTATTGATATTTTGGTTATAAAAAATAATCTTGCAAGCCTTAGATGATGGGTACCATCCCGTGATTTTTCCTAAAAAGTCAAAATACTGTAGGCTACCTTTAAAAAAAATTATTTTAAATTTGTAAAATTCAATTTTTAAGTTTTGGGTATGTTAAAAAAAATAGAATTTATATAAATGGTTTACATTAAGAACACTTTAGAACACCCCGAGAAGACTTATTTAGTTACTGGGATTTAGACCTCTAACCTGTTTTTGCCTTCGTGTTAAGTAGAAAGAAAATAATAAACTATAGAAATGTTTGGTTTTTAAAATTTATAGGCCTATATAGGTCAACATTTTTTTAGAACCTCTTGTATTTAATTTAATATTCTTGCTTGAATAATTTTTATTTTAGCCTTCTACAACATTTGCTTCTATGCTAAAGTAATGGTACAAAATGAAATTCCTGTAAACTATCATGAAATATTTTTAACACTTTTTTAAAGCTAAACAGAAATCTCGCAAATTTTGGTGGTCAGGACATGAAGCCCGAATGGAAGAATCTAGAACCGTGTTCAGGGTATTGACTGATAAATACAATAGGAAGACGTAGATGAAATTATAACATTAGAATGGACCTGAAAGAGATTGGGTGTAATGAGGTGGACTGGATAGAACTAATGCAAAATAGGTGTAGGCGGTATACTTTTTTAACTGTGGCAGTGAACTTTTTAAGTTTCTTAATGCCATAGAGTGAGTAAGTAAAGCTTAACAGTTTTATCCAAATAAATGCATCGTTATATTCATATAGGCCTACTCCTTAGGACAAACTTGTCTCAAAATACCATACTATGATGAACTCATTGGCTATGGTTTTTGTGTAGCAAAATGTGTTTCTTGGCATTGTAAAAATTGACTTTTCCATCTTATGTAAATCCCAATACATCTAGAATATTGTCAATCTACTTAAAATGTTCAGGATAGTAAGGACCTATATCCAGGAAGATCTACCAGATTAGAACCATGTCAAAAGTCTAGCCCAGCTTATTATTACTCCATGTGGGGTAGCAAAAACTTCCGCATGGGTAATATGAACCAACCAATTTTAACTCTTGTATAAATTATCAAAGACCAACATTTTTCAGAAAATTGTCAAAAGGCATAATAGTGGCCAGAGGGCAGGCCTAGCCTACATGAAAAAAGGTTGATTAGGTAGTTCCTCCGTTTTCAGATTAACATCTCAAGTCAAATATCATTAATTTTGAACCTTATATATATTATATACATGTCCTATAAGCATAGGTAATTTAATACTCTTTAAAATAAAAATTAATTAATTAAAATGTCCCACATCAAAACACAATATGCACTATATTCAGACTTTTTTTCTTCAATTCCAAATCTGCCCTTGTCATTCTCATTCGAAAGGTAGAACAGGAAAAGCAGTTATTTCCTGCCACGGAAAGAGCTGCTCTTGTGACACAAAGTGTTTAGGAGTGAACCTTTTCAGGTGACATGAAAGAGCAAGTAAGAACTAAAACAGCTATTTAAAACAGTAGACAAAACACAGCTAAGGTTATTACCTAGATCTAATAGCAATGTTACACACCTATAAATAAAAAAAATCCTATTATTTGGAGACCCATAATTTTTAGAAAACATAAATTATGTGACAATACACAATTTCATCCAATTATTCTGAAAGATCTCACTTCCCTTATTAGTATTTTCATTTTATACAACATTTACATAGGCCTGGCCTATGGTTAGCCTAATTTAAAAACTTTAGCTTGGTAGGCCTAATCTACTGTAATAGTTTGTTTTAGTAAACCACTTTTAATAATCTAGCAAGTTCTTAGGTCTAAGAATAGACACTTCATATAGTGGAGCACCTGGACCTGTTATTCCATAGCAGTTTTTCTAGCAAAAGGGGTCAGTGATGAAATCTCACTTGGATCTGTAGCCAACCGACTAAATTCTATTTCTTCATTCACAATCCCATGATTTTCAGTTTCTGTTGGCCACTGCTTATGAGATGGTGCATAAAGCACAATAAGAGCAAAAATATAAATATTCCACATCCCATAGACTCCAGTAAAAAATGCAGAGGTAAACTCTAATTTCATTTCATCATCCCATTTCCATCGTCCTTCAGAAGCCTGTCCAAGAATGAAACCGATTACAGTCATAGCAGCACACAGAAGTGTTGTCAACATCAAAAACTTAAACCGGTAGATAACCCCTTCATAATGAAGCCGACGAGCCCGAGACATACTTGGAAGTATGGTACGTTTTGTACTGATATTACAAAATACTCTCCAGATCATATATGTAAGAAATAAAAAGTAGATACCAGCAGAAATACCAGCAAGAATGATAAAGGTTAAAGCTAGATTTGTGCCAAGATCTGTGACCCAAATTGAATAAAATGGATTTCTGAGTTGGACTCCTCGTTCACACATATCAAAAATAAAAAGGGAGAGGCATCCAATAACAACAGCACTCAGATGTTTCCAATATACCCTAAGTGTATTTTGGTTTGCGTTATCTTGAATCATCAAGTGCTCTCCAGCAAACACAAGCCAAAATGAAAGTAGTGTAGCATAAAATAGCCCTTGACGAATATCTCCCAATAAAATCATAAATGGCAAATCAAATGCAAGAGTAAAGTATTCAATAGGTATGTTCAAAATAGTAAGAGCACTTCCAAGATAAATTAACATATATTCTAGAAGCGCTGGTCTTCTGGAAAGTTGGTGAACACGTTTCCAGAACCAAAACATTGTTCCGATAACAAATGGGAAAAAAACTGTCTTCAATGAGAGCCAAACTTTTGTGAACCCACCATTTTGATTAATTGCAACAAGCGATAGATCTTCAATGTGGCCTAAAGCTTGATTAATCTTCTTATCATGATCTACTGGTAAACGAATGTTAAGTAAATAATAGTCATGATGTAAAGAGCCTAGTTCAAATAATGGGATGATTGTGCAGTCATAATTATAACCCTCACGCTTATTTTTAATGGAACAATCAAGTATTCTTTCTTCAACAGAAGATGCATACATTTTCCAATCATCATCAGGGTCACCCTTGTTTCTGTAACCCAACTTGGAGTCTAAAGTTATTATGATACGCTCTTCCATCTCAATATCAGTGTAATAAGCTATGTCTAGCTGAAGTATTCCTATAAGGTTTTGCTGCCACCGTGAGTAGTCCAATTGTTTCATATCCCTAGGCAGTGGTATTTGAAAAACGAACACCAGCTGATTTGCTAGCATAGACATATTAGTACCAATATGATTAATGTTTCTAACGTGAACACAACTTCCTTTTCCTCTTGAATAAAACCATTTTTGAGAGTTGTTACCTGTATCTAAGCATTTTGTTGCCAACACTTTTTCGGCAGATGCCGGTGACGGTGCAATCAAGCCGCCAATCAAAAAACAAAATATTTGACATATAATCAGGAATCCTATAAGGATACCAAGTTTTCTTCCACTCAAGTTTTCTAATATAGCTCCCGTCATATTTGTCATAAATAAAGAATCAAACGGACAATACAAACTGCTTTGATATAATATCAACAATATAATCAGTGTAGCCAAATCCGAAAAGTCACTATTCTCTTAAATAACTCTTGAATAAAGTTACTAAAATTTAAAGAAAGATAGATATATTATTATCTTTGTCAATTCACCCTCCAGCTATTCATCCCATTAATTCTACCTCTACATATTCAGGAATGTATGTTACTACAGAGGACATTTGAAATTTCTAGTGAAGAGTTGAGCAAGCTAAATTGGTTTACCCAATTGAAATGCCTACTCAGTATAGAAACAAGACCATATTTTTATGTATGCATGGTGATGAACACATTTAAAAGTTATCTGACGCTGGGCGATGGGACAATAGGCTGGGTTTGTAGTTAATGAATTTACAATGGTAACTTTTTTTTTAGAAAGAGTAGAAAAAAATATATACGAAGTATATTAAACAATATGTCCATATATCTGTCACAAAAAAAAGAACTAAAGTGAATAGAAGGTAAATAATAGAGAAAGAGAGGGAAAATACTTATAGTAAAAACACCAAACTAATTATTAAATCTTATTTTCGTTGCTAACTCAATGTAATAATCAATGACGCAGTGATTCAAAACTGCCAGAAGAAACAGCACCATGCGCATATCCTCATTTCCACCAGAATAAACGTGTATGAGGTTGTGGAAAAGTTCAGTCCGCTATAAAAGTCTCATGACCCACACAACAGTGTTGCCTCTTAGAAAAAAATAAAATCCAAACATTAATACCCACACAAATAATCAATATCCCACTCTTACCAAAACAAATATAAGAATGGTATAACAACATCCATACCCAATTATGTAATCGAACAAACTTTCATACATTAACCAGATTTAACTTTTGAGCAAAGTAATTTAATTTAAAATATGGCAATGATTTAGTAATTATATCTGCAATTTGTTCATTTGTTTCTTCATACATTATTTTGACCTTTCCTAAAGAAACAAGATCTCTCACAAAGTGATGTCTATTGTCTAACATCCAAATGTTTAGACCTTTAAATAGTGGATTGATTGCCCTCATATAGAACTATGGGTTTAACCGGTTCACAAAATTTACTTGACAAATTATTAAAAAATATGCTCTCAGTTAGACAATATAAAAGTGCATAAATTCTGATTCACAACTACTCAGAGCTACAATTGATTTTTTTTAGAGCTCTAACAGATAATATTCTCATTTAATTTAACGATAAAGCCCGATACACTTTTCCTATCGTTTGTATCGGAGGCGAAATCAAAATCGACATAAGCACAAATTCTCAAATTGTATCATCTGATTTACAAAATGCAGATCTACATGCTCTGTATGTTTTACATAACTTAATACATTTTTCAAATGTTTCCAATGAGTCGAATTAAAGCAATTTTGTAATCTACCAAAGTATGATACTGAAAAACATAAATCAGGTCTCGATCCCAACATCAAATACATGAAACTCCCTATAAGTTCCTTGTAAGGAAACTTAACCTCAAAATTAATTAAAAAAGGTATGGTAGGACTACGCTAAATAGCTTCTAGTTGCATCCAAGTTTCCAAAATATCTGGGGAATAATCACTTCTTATAGCTAAGAGAAAAATTTAATTAAAAAGGTAGATTAAACGGGTACCACTCCAAACAGCTTCTAAAGGAATTCAATTTTGAAACGTTTCTTTTGGGAGGACCTCTGGACCCCTCAGAATCCCCTATTTTGTGGATTGCTCCACTTCTTCCTATACAAATAAGGTTTTGCAGCTATTGCCCCAATAACAATCTTTGTTTATTAAACACGATTTTAACGTAATTGTCACCCTTTATTTTGATCAGAATAGCTTTTAGTGTAAAACATTCGATATCAAGACGTAACTAATTCAATTGCGAAGTCTTGTCTATTAATGTCAATTATAATCCTTCTTTACCGTTTCCAAGTAAACTATCTCGGCTGAAATACAGCTTCAGGCTGTATAATAATATATTTAATTTAATTTCTTTGTAACTATTCCATTTTAATTCACTTACTTTCAAACTTTTGCATACATGCATAGTTTTTATGGATCTCATTAACCAATTTTATCTTAGATCTCTTAGTAGGCCTATTTTTTGTATGTCACTGATTATCAACTAGAATACACTAGTGTGGAGACAATACAAATTTAAATGATTTTGCATATTCATTATTTATTATGTTGATAAATGTATGTAAAACACAATAATTATGTAATATATTATATTAAAAAGTTAAGAGTCAAAAAGCTGATTTTTAGTTTTTATTTGTCTTTACCGCTTTTACGATTTTGTGAAGAGTTATTTAGTTAAAATAAGTCATTACCTGACAATGGATGGAAAATACATTATAATAGGTTACGGCTACTAAAAGGAAAGCTGCACTGTTGATCAAGTGGTCAAATATGTATTGCATTGAGATAGCATTGATGTGGAGTTTAGAGTTCATATTAGGGTCGTTTGCACAATAGTTTTTTTCCCCTCATTTTATCGCCAGGGATAGTTCCTCTAAGGTATCTGTTCGCGTCGACTTTTGAGAACAGACCTACACTTGTGACGAGTACAGTTGGGCGTAAGTTGGGATCAGATGGAACAAGCTGTACTCTCTGAGGCGATGCGAACAGCTTTTTACTCATTTCCGTTCTCTGTTTTAAGATGGCGGAAGCAATCTTGGTCATCTGATAAATCAAGTATTAATGATGACTACGTCGCTATTCAGTTCACTTAAAACATCAATTTCTACTTTCTACTGACATGAGCGAAAATGCTTAAAAATGGTTAAACAATAGCTGGGAGTAGACCTATATTTTTTAAATATTTAACTTTTAAAAATGACCCTCTACCCACCACTTGTGGAGACAGAGTAGCTAATTAGATCATGCAACCACTGATGCGAGTTATTTGTAATCGTCTGAAACTGTTTTAAATCTTATTTTTTAGGGAATTATGGTTTTTATTATTATTTAACTTGCAAGTGAAGTCTAAAATTTACGCTAGGTCCCCTAGTTTTTTTTAAACTTTCAATACACTACTTTTTGCGACCACAAATATTCTGTCTGGTAAAAAAAAGTCATGCTTGAAAACACATGTTTAAAAAATAGTTGTGAAAAAAGTTTACAACCAAGTGGCTCTAAAACTTTCGTTAGTCTTATATTTTTTAAGGGAGATGAAAAATACACTTTGGAAGACCAGGTGTAGGTGGAAATATAATATCTTCATCGATGATAATTTAAGGTAGATTGGGAGTAACTTACTGATGTAAATCAATTATTTCATATCGTCTGTAATAAAAAAAAATTGGATATTCCATTCACGACCCCATTTATTTTACTGTCTGTCACGATGTGTGCAAACATTTTTTTGTTGTCAACTCAAAAATTAGTCAATTTTATTAAATCAATTCAAGTTTTTAGGGGAAGTTGGTGCGCTTTTTATTCTTCTTCTTCCCCAGTTCCAAACCTGCCACACTCACTCCCACTCGAGAGATGGAACTGAAAAGGCAACTTTTTCCTGCCACGGTTACAGCTACGATGGTGACGCGAACACCCTGGGAGTGGACTTGCTCCCTCAAGTCGAACGCAAAAAACCAGGAAAGTACAGATAGTACTGCTTTTTGCAGGTGACGCGAACAGAACTATACACTCTTTTTATTGACCTATTAGATTGAGTCATTGATATACTATTTACTAATATTCTTTTTTATAATATAAATTTTAAATTCCCTACAATAATTTATTTTTGTCAATTTAAAATAACTATTAATACAAATAATGTAGTGCTAACGTTTATTTTGTTAAGACGTATAGTTTCATTTTATTGTTTCCGAAAATAATAACAAAATTTGAAACTAAATATAGAATTTTTAGTGTAATTCTTGCAAAACATTTAGATTTGAACAGATCGCCATTTGGCTAGTTTCATAACTAGTAACTGCTATTGGGCTGATAAGTGTTGAAACTTGGTACAAGAGAGATATTATTCAATTTAGTTTCCTATCTGTGATATTGTAGTGTTCTTTGTTCTTTCTTGAAAAGTAATAAAATCAAGGTGAGTGTAGGTTAAGATTTAATTTGTTCTTAAATTGACTTTATCTAACATTTACAGGTTGTATTTATTTAAATAAGGTTAAAATGCTTTTATTGAATAAATGCATTATTTAATTGCAGGTTTTAAATAGCTTAAGTTGTGGACGTGAAAGGTCAACATTTAAAATCTGTAGCCTACCTTTTGAAAGTTAATTTAACTGATTTCTTTGAGTTACCCCAATAATTACTACGGGCAGTTTGTTAATATATAAACACATTTTTCATAACTATTAAGACCAATTCCAACAAAAAAGTGGTAAGCTATTAATTTAATCCGTTGTTGATTTATTCCTAACATTAAAGAGGTTGGCTTTTATACATATCCTGTACGCTTTCTCCAGATCAACACATTCACAATAAACTTTCTTACTGCCGTACATTTCTCAATCACTTGTTGCAATGCAAATATTTGGTCCATGAAACTACATTGCACACACCAAATCTTGCCTGCAGTTCTTTCACACATTCTCTCATTTAAAATTCTCCCAATAACTTTGCCTGGAATACTCAACAAAGTAATTGCCCTATAATTCTTACGTTGACTCTTATTGCCTTTACGTTCATACAAAGGAACAATGACAGCATTCTTCCATTCATTAGGAACGTTTGCAATCCAGCTCACACATTGAACAACTCACACAATCTGGAAAGTAATATCGTGGCCCCACACTTGAGCATTTCACTTGTGATCCCATCTACTCCCACAACTTTGCCATTCTTTAACATTTTCATAGCCTTAAACAATTCAGCCTCATTATGTCACCCCTTATAACATTTTCCCTATTTTCTGCTAATATCTCCACATTTTCGCAATACAATTGCTCAAAATACTTTCTCCATCGCTCTCTTATACAGTTTTTCATCCCATATCATCTCATTGTGTTAATTCTGAATGCCATAGGTCTTTCCTTGCACTCCTTGTTTCGTTCTCTTTACCCATTTCCAGAGCAGCTTATTTCCTTCAAAATCATTCTGCATTCTTTATCTTTTTAATATCATTGGCTATTTACTCTCCTTTACTTCTTTCTTTGCATTAATGTTTTTCTCTTTGTTTATGTCCCACAATCTCTTATGTTCTGTTTCACTCTTCACAGCAATCATTAGTTTGTATGCTTTTTTTTTCTCTCACAGCTCCTTTCACCTGTTCATTCCACCATGCATCTCTTTTTTAAGTTCACCACCACCCCAGATCCATACACAACTTTCTTGCACTCAAATACAGCCTTTTTTATTCTGTTACAAGCTTTTTCATTAGCATTAGCATTTATTTTGACATCCCATTCATGCATGCTCTTGTAAAGTTAATTTTTTTACCAGCAATCTTTTATATTGTGCTCTCACAGTTTTATCCTCCAACTTTTTCACTTTCACTCTTACTTACTATTCTTGCACTGCTTGGCTTACACTTGCACAAAAACAGTAAAGTCAATAACTCTGGATGTCTCACGTCCTCCTGCACTGTTAAAAAGTGGTGTATTAATCACAAAAAAACACAATAAATCCTAACAATAATGCTTGGATGCAGGATGCAGAACAGATCAATACCAAGAATCACCTGAATCAATGATCTAAGGTGTCACTCTTCCAATAGACTGGACTACCGATGACAGTGAGATTTGGGTTGGAATTTTGCTCCAGTGTACTGTGAACAGCTTATCCTAAATAATTCCATTTTCCCTCCACGTGAATGTGGGCATATTTTTTTTTTAACTTCTACATTTCTCATCCCAAGCCCATCAGTGTAAATCTGCGGAAAGACTAAATAGGCAATGAGAGTCGGGGACACTTTTTTTTTTACTAAATTGGTACAGCCCAACTAGCATAAGTGCAATAAAATTCCTTCGAGAATAGAACTCATCATCTAAAGTAGGTGGGCTCTTTTTTATTTGTATTTCCAAAATGATGATAAAACTTATCTTAACAAATTAATATTGCAAATTGATATATTCACAAATAAATATTTTTTAAGCTATTTTGACAAAAAAATACCGAGTCCCTCCTAAGAAATCGAATATCAGTCTGACATTTTGCTAATCTGCCACGAGGCACACCTACAACTATATCCCAGAGAATTATTGTTTTTCAAACACCTAATAATAATCTTAAACAACCATATTGCACCTTTTTTCTTATCAAACTCGACTCTTGCGAATGAGATACAATTAGCTTTTCATCTTGTAAATGAAGAAATATCTAATACAAATGAAAATACATTATTTAACAGAAATTTAACCACATTCAAGAATCCATCAGAACTAAACTGTTGGATGGAGTTACAAATATATAAAAGCCCTAATAATTAATTTTTAAAATCATTCTAACATTCCATATACAGGTTGATTAGTAATTGTGTACAGTAAAATGGTGCAGTGGAATCTATACAAGAAACTAAAAGTCTCAAAACAAATGGCTGGGACTGCTTTGTTATCGAGATATGGCAACATTGTGGGGTAGCATTGCACATACACCATTCGGTGTGCCAGAGACATGGAACGTCACACTCGGTTACTTAATTTGATCGAAAGTGGCCAGTAAGATGGACCAATACACAAATGAGGAACTGACCTAAATGATTTTGATTTTCGATGAGAAACAACAGAATTCCTTTGCTGCTGCCCATACTTGTGCACATTTTCATGTCTGACACCACCCAAATCCAAGGACATTTGTGGCATTGAATTGTTACCTAAGGGAAACCGGTCGCTTCGTACCTGTGATGGTCGACACTGGTAGGCCGCAACGTCACAGGACCATTTTGGTGGAAGAAACAATTATGCATTTTGTGGAATACTCAACAGATACAAGAACACAGCAATTAGCTGACCGTGTGGAGAACAGTACATGGCCAATTATTGTACCCCTTCCATTTGCAGCCTGTGCAGGAGTTGAACTTAGCTCTGGAAATTTTGAACACCATAGACATTCTGCGAGTGGCTGTTGCACCATCACGACACAGATCCACAATTCCTCAGCAATGGATGAATGCAATGGATGAAGCGACATTTGGGCAAACAATCCAAATTTCATCCTGGAGGTCTATTTGCAATATCAATTCTCCATCAACGTTTGGGTGGGAGTCGTGGGTGAAATTATATTGTACCATATGAAATGCCTGCACGACTATGAGGTGAAAACTACTTACACTTTTTTCAGACCATTCTCTCCCAACTACTGGAGGATGTTCCACTGGCAATGCGGCTTAACATGTGGC
The DNA here is from genome assembly GCA_902155825.1 of Timema genevievae. Taxonomy (NCBI): domain Eukaryota; kingdom Metazoa; phylum Arthropoda; class Insecta; order Phasmatodea; family Timematidae; genus Timema; species Timema genevievae. The sequence continues at coordinate 6,482 of CABFWO010007380.1, read as the reverse complement.
TTCTTCAAGATGGAGCCCCTGCACTTTATGACTGTGCAGTGAAATGCCATTTGGACAAATACCATAAAAGGCAATGGATTGGACGCAATGGGTCTGTTGCATCGCCAGTGCAATCACGCGATCATACATCTTGAGACTTTTGGCTGTGTGGCCACATGAAGGGAATTGTGTACTCCCAATGGCAAAACACGAGAGAACATCTGTGAAATGCATTTGTGGCTGCTGGAAATATGATCCGGGATATGCAGGACATCCTCCAATGAACATGAGAGTCATAGTGCAGGAGGGCTGAAGTGTTTTGTGAATGCAATAGTGGGCATTTTGAACATCTCCTATGAATGTACAATGTTCCACTACCCAGGTCATTAAAAAAAAACTCTACGACATAATGGTAATCTTTGTCTGACCTGTCCCTCTCTTGATCAAGAAGCAGTCCCAGCAATATGTTATGAGACTTTTAGTTTCTTAATCAGTGTCAATTCCACTGCACCACTTTATTGTATATAATTTACAAATCATCTTGTATATGCTCGAGTGTCTTTTTTGGTCCAGTCTTTGTAAGTGGTGGGGGAGGAGAGGAAGAGGACTGAGTGTGTATGGAGAAAGGGGCTAGAGATTTGGGAGTAGACGTGTGGAGAGGGAAGGAGGTTGTGAGACATGGAGAGGGCGTCAGATAATGAGAGAGAGAGGAGGGGAGGTAGAAGCGTTTTTTGACTGAGAGTTTGTGGCTGCTGGTGGGGAGGATGGAGATGGAATGGGTGTTCAGCAGCCCGAAGAGTTCATAGGTGCTTGTGAGGGAGGCTAAGGGAGGATGTCAGCGGTCCAAATGGTTCATAGGTGCTTGTGAAAGAAGGGAGGATGTTAGCAACCTGAATGGCTCATGGGTGCTTGTCAGGAAAGGGAGGATGTTAGCAACCCAAATGGCTCATGGGTGCTTGTGAGGAAAGGATGTCAGCAACCTGAATGGCTCATGGGTGCTTGTCAGTAAAGGGAGGATGTCAGCGACCTGAATGGCTCATGGGTGCTTGTGAAGGAATGGAGGTGAGCAATAATAAGACCGATTTAGCATGCAAAGTAGATTTAACCCAAAGGTCAAGGTCTAAGTCTGTGTGACTTCATTTCTGAACTTCCCATTTAGGTGACTGGTACATAAACTTAGTTAGCTGTCTAGCAATATAATTACATTTTACTGTGGCAGTCTTAAAACTAGTTTATCTTATATCTAGCAAATTCTATTATATTTGTTACATGTGATATTTATATATAATAAAAGAAAAAAAGAGATTATATCTAAATAAGTTTGTGGATTATTTATGGTTTAGTCTTTGTAATGAAAGTTTGATTTAGTTCCTTGCACAGCGCTCCGTTGAGGTGGGAGTATTAATGGCACTGGTGCATATCAGAGGGTGTGCCTGTTTCGAATATTCTACACCATAACATGGATATTCATTAAGGTGGCATGCTGTATCTAACTCATCACACATTATCTTTGCCAGACAGAATATATAATCACGCACTGCTGTACTGTCATTTAGTCTAATATTCCTTAATTTATTTTATGTGTTGTGCAAACACAAAGTGAATACCACTTCCTCCAGATATGATACAGTGCCTGGGTCATAGTTGAATAAACTTTTAAAATCCTATCTTTCCAGTAGGATACTTTTTCTTTAACAACTTATACAATTATTTTAAAATCCCCAAAACTAGCCTTTTTTTGTACATGAATTCTAGTCTTCCTGTTTTTACTGAACCAAAATCTTTGGTCCCAGGCCAGGTTGAGTCCTTGAGAACTCGGGTCCGCTATTTGCACTGAGGTTTATTGACACTAGGGGGCAATTTTTGTCTAATCTCAACTAAAACCATCTTTAAAGTGAACTGGTTTTTAAAATGTCCACTTTATAACGTGCGATGTTTTCACTTGGCACTGCACATAGCAATACCCATCTTGAAGACTAAAGCTCTTCCAATGAGCACAACCATTTAACCTGAAGGCTGTGGGTCTGGTGTATACTTTATCTGTGTTCCAGGCATATGACGACTAACATCATCACTGTAGTAACTTTTTCAATTATAAATTAATTTTAAAACTTTTTAGGCTTTGGATTAGGTGTTGCTAAAATACCCTTTATTTTACTAAATCTTTTACTTTTCTTGCCATTCTCTTGCTAACTCCAAATTCCTCCTTAATTTATTATAATTATTTATTTATTTGCATTTACAGCTTTTTGGTGGTCATCAAAATTTGAAAGTTCTCACTGTCACTGAGGAGGAAACTTTTCTTTCAGCTGAATTAGCATTTCACAATCGGAATTATTTTACACACTCTCATGTAACTGATCCTGTCAGTACTTTTTCTGTTAAAGGTATTTTTATTTTGCTTGGTTTTTTATCACTTGTCAATGATATATGCACTCTTTTCTTAACTACAGGTGACTCTTGAAGGGTGCCAAGAGACTTAAGGTACTCTAAGCTAACATCTAAGTAAACATAGTCTTCTTAATATTCAAGACTAGGGCCTGCAGGGCTATTATGACCACGACGCAAAATGAATTTGCGACTGTTACCAGAGAGACGCTAGACTTTGCGTCAAAAGTTATTATGGCCGACCATTTAACAAAAGTAAAGTCCTTGCGAGTACAAATATTTTCCTAGTAAAGTGACGCTAAGTTGTGCAGACATTTTACTTGTCCTTTGGTTTGCGTCACGAGGTTATGTTTGCTAGTTTTGGTAAATTATTAGGTGTTTTGTCTTATCTGATTTAAACTTGCCATCTCATTGGCCCAATACAATAAACTCAAAACGTTTTTATGTGTGTTTCACATGTACTAACATTAAATAGTCCTATATCATAGTGTAGGACAAGAGTGGGGATAGTACGCTTATATTGAATGTTAAAAGAATATTTTAAAATGCATTATTACTCACCATCAACACAGTGATATTTGGACTTCCCAATATTAAGATTAAATTGTTTGTAAGTCCTAGGCCTATAATAGGTGGAAGTTATACCTGATTTTGGTTTGAAGAACAGTAGAGAGAATTCAAACATATTTCTTTACGACCAATATTGATTGCATTTTAATATTTTATCTGTGTTATTTTAGAGTTATTGATAATATCTATTAAAGGTGACAGCTGAAGATAACATGACTTGATATATAAATATACTAAAATTGTTTTAGTAACTTTAGTAACTAACTTCTACTGTTCTTCCTACCAAAATCATACTACAATTAGGCTTCAACATATTTGGGGTGTTAGTAGTCTGTTTTGACCCACCTCATTGGGCAACATTGACCCAGACGTTAGTCTCTTTGGTCTAATTTTCCAGTGGTGGAGAGGATATATATATATATATATTAGGTTAAAACATGTGGACAGACCAAATGCCAAGACAATAAAAAGGTAGGCCTAATCTGTTTAAGATGCCAAACTAAAATAGGGCCTAGCTTAATGTTTACATGTGGTTTGGTTTAGGCCTAGATTTTTTAATATTTTTTAATCATAAAAGGTTTACTAAATTTATCTGAAACCGATAATTAGTAGTTAGACCTAGTCATCCTGAAGTGAATAAATAACTAACTCATTCTAAGGAAAATTAATATCCTTTTATTCTTAGTCACATAACCAGAGCCTCAAGAATTTCCTTTAAATAAAAGTTGCATTTTATTACTTTTAACCATCCAAACCAACCTCTCCTTCACTTTATTGTTAATTTACCAAGCCGACTGGGTACAAATGCCCATTGGCATTAAGTTGTTGAAAATATTCAGTGTAAACACTATTTTTGGAGAGTTTTTGAATGCTTTCATCAACTTGAAATAGCTAGTTTTATTTTATAAGATCTTCACACAACATATTACACTTGTTCCAGTATCAACACAAATATATGAAGAATAAAGCATTGGGTCGTAAAGCATACATATTAAAAAAAAATTGTTTCTTTATTGGCCAACTTCTCATACTAATTCATTTCCCCGTATGACATTACTATCTGAATGCATATTTCACATTATGATTTTGACTAAAATATGTTGTGTGTATTGAATAATGTAGGCCTAGTATTTTTACATTTCCAACCGTAGGCAAACAAAATGATATAAGAGATTTATTAAGTTAAGCTAGGTTAAAGGTTTCTTACAAATAATGTGACTTGTGATCAGCTGTTTGGGAAAATAAAAACATATGAATAATGTTTAGTCATGAATACCAGCATTCTTGGAATAAATTTACTTAATTTCTAGCCTCTAACTTCTTAAAAGGTAGTATTCTTTAGAAAAGTGTTGCCAACTGTTGACGCAAACTGATTTTATTCTGTGCGTTGACGCTAGAAACAAAGTCGAAGCTAGAACTAGCGAACAATACAAAGAATGGTGGTCATAATAACCCAAACGCTATCTTTTCCTCGAAAGTGAAGCTAACTAGCGATAGCAACTAACTTAGCGTCGAATGGTCATAATAACCCTGCTGGCTGGCATGTGCTACTTGCTACCAGTACTGAGCTGTTTTCGATCCCCATTTTTTAAAAATCTTTTTTCATATTCATTTGTTCCCTACAAATATCACAAATTTGCATACCCTTTTCAATAATGACTGGATATATCACACATCCATTCTTTACAGACCTGGAACTTTTTGTAACACCCTTCTATCTTTATTTGTTAAAAGGATTACAAAAGGAAATGTGTGATTTTTCAAAAGTAAAAAAAAATAGCTTTTGAGAAATTAAAGGTCAAAGTTTGTATAGCATGACCTTGAAATTAAAAATTGTTATGTATAAAACATGAAACTTATGAAATAAGCTAAAAAAAAATTCCCCAACCTTTTATCTCATTTCTAGCTTGAGTAATAATTTATTTTGTAATTGTGTGTCAGCAAATTTTTTTTAAAAATTAAATTAAATTAAATAATCTGGAAATATGGATTTTTTTACTATATCTAGGGGTACATTATATTAACTGAAGTTAAAAAAAATCCAGGATGTAAAGGTTTTTTCATTGGATCATTTGAAATGGAATAAATTACCCCAAATCAGTTTAGAACAGTAGATGTGGGGAATATGACACATTGACCATAATACGAAACTTATACTATACTCTACCTGACACCTCTTTCAAACTATCAAAATTGGTTTATATCTTTAGATTTGATGTGGCCGTGATACAAGGAATGGGAGGGAATTACCTAAAATTTAAAAACTTTGTATAGTTAATCTATGTCGAATTTGGAAATGATTAATGAAAGAACTACTTGCAATACCTTTGGATATCTCGTACAGTACCCAAGAAATTTGGTAGCAAAAAAGCAAATAAATATTTTGATAAAAAATATATTAGTACAAAAATACATAATATACATTTAAATCTCCCTCATTGGACATCTGAATAGCGGATTCTTCTTTATAGTGGACAGCTTAACTTCCTCTGCAAAATAATGGGGCTTACAATGAAACAACTTCGCAATAATGAACTTTCTCAATAATGCACAAAGAGACAGCTTTATACATAACTATCTCAAAATAGCGGACAAAAATTGAAAAACAGCAGTCCATATATTTTACTGTAGAATTGTCAGGAATGTCATTGTCTTGCATGAAGTGTGAGCGTGAAGTTAAGATTTCTAAAATAGTAATGACTGGTACTTCAAAATTCAAGGTCTTATATCCTTCCCATTGCAAGCCATCAGCAGAGATTGTTCCAGTAGTTTAGTCTGCTGGTCATGATTATCCTGCAAAAATTAGATACTGCACAGCGGAGTATTTAGATTGTTGCAGTTAATATCTACAATAGCTATATGTATTCACAATTTAAACTGTGTTCAATCAATATGATTTTAAAAATTACATATATTTTTCAAAATAATGGGCACTTGCTTATAGCGGGCAATTTTATGATCTCAAAAGGAGTCCACTATTAAGAGATTTCACTATATTTAGATTATTAGATTCATATTATATTGACTAAGCTATAAAAGTTAAATCTTTTCATTTTTTAGTGACCTAGAAAATGTATCTACAGGCTTAATACATAACCATGCTAATTGTCACACCCATAACAGAATATAACAATTTTTAACTAAGGCTATTGTTATATCAAAGCCTCTTTCATAGTGAATGACTACCATGCTATTTTTAAAAATAAATTATTACATAGTTGAATACACATCACAAAAAACTCCAAAGAAATAAACACTCTTATAGGATAATGTATGAAATTTGTCATACCCTTAATAAACATTTAAAGTTCTTTATGAAAGGAATAAACATTTAAATTTGTAATTCCAATAATGACATAATAGAAAAAAATGAGTTTCACGCTGTAAATAAACTTTTCATAATCAAATTAATTTTAGATATTTTAAAAGACTTAGTTGCTATAAAATGTTATACAAAGTCAAACCCATAGCTGTGGAATCATTGACTGTCTAATTTTTTTGAAAGCTAGTGTTTTCTTGACTAGAAATTGAGTGACGTCTCATTC
>CABFWO010007379.1:10338-25551 GCA_902155825.1 Timema genevievae | reverse complement strand
AAAAAAATTATAAAACTACTGTGTAACTACTTAGCGAAGCAAAATATCTTTAAAAAATCGACACTATAATGTTTAAAAAAACCTTAGTATGAATGTAATAAGGAAACAAACAAGCTGCAACAGAAATAGAGTAGATTGTCTAGTCTTTCACAAAAAAAAAATATGCGTCTAATTACTTTGGTGGAATAACTTTGTAGTGTACCACTCTAACTGTTAATTGGACAAAAATGGAAATGGTAGTTTCTTATTGGTCGAAAGTCTATTACATTTTAAAATTTTCATTAATAGACATCATGAGAATTGTTTACAGCCCGTGGCCAGGTCCGTTTAATAAAGGCCTTCATCTTCCTTTGTCCTTCCACCATTCTTCTTCCTGCATTCTGTTCCTCTCACTTGCACACTTGCAATTTTAAAAAAAATATCGTGGTAGCAGCAATTTACTCAACTAAAAATGGCTGCTGCCATGTCGTAGCAGCAGATATTTCAAAATTAAAATTACTTTTTTAAAACCCGATCATTCTATTCGATTATTAAAGTCGTGTAAAAGAGAATCGATCTACTCGATGTATTAAGATATTTTGAATCGATACATCGATAGCTCTACTATCATTTCAACATTCCTGATTCCTACCGAACTCGATCTATAGACCAGTTATCAACTATCACAATCACATATAGGTTAAAACCGGCTGCTAGGAAAGTTGCTGATATTTTTCAAAGAAAAAAAATGACAACTTTTCAAAAAGTTTCACATGTGATATTTGATTGCGATGGACTTCTCATAGGTATTAGTATTATATTTAACTTAACTCTTAAAATTTTCCATTCAATTTTCTGATTATAGTTTAACCATCTATAATAATTACCAGGCTATATAGAAGCCTTTTTAAGCATGTCACATTGTTGTAATTTCATTCATACCTACTAAATTAATTAATATAATGATGAAGTAAAATATTTTAATAAAAGTGATAAGAGTAGGACTATTTTTTAATTATATTCATATACTGGTCATCTTTATATTAATTTTTATGTGGTTCCTAACAAATCCTGGAAATAAGGTGAAAGTGGATGGTACCCATCTTATAGATTAGGCCTATATAAGATTTTTTTATTTCCAAAATATCAACATTTTATGATTTAACTTATTAATATGATGAGTCAGTATAAAGGCCTACATAAATATATCGTTTTGTTGATATTTTGACAAAATAAACTAATTTGCCTAAGAAAATTGATGTCAGCCAACCATTTTGCTAAGGCTGGCTGAATACTGCATCAAACATTATGTATTAACACACCCTGGAACAAAACACGATAAAACATTTTCTTCTCTCACATATTTTTTGTATCAAGATGGATGAAAGTGTCGAGGAAGTAGCTTTGTTTTGGAAAAAGGAATGCGGCGGAGGTATCTGGATGGTTGTAAACTTTGTAATGATAGGCTAGTCCTCAAGATTAAAATTGTACACTGCAGGGCCTCTCCTGCACAAATAGGACTACTGCTGTATGTTTTTCGACATGTAACTCGGCAGTAAGTAGGCCTACATTGTTTCTCTTTCGCGGTGACAAGTTATCACACGACAACAAACATTGACAAACAACCAACCTCAGATTAAACAACCGTAACTCGCCACCCGATTCGGTGGCCGCATGGTCTAACGCGCTACTCTCGCAGTATACTAGAGTACAGTTGATGGAGAGATCGAGGTTCGAATCTTGGTCAGGTGTACCAAGGGTGATTTTCCACTCTCCATACAAATGTTGGTACACTTCCTCTAAATATAATCTTCCTCACCCCTAAAACCATTGGCATGATTAGTACATAAGCATCTAACCCAAATAAGTAATCAGACGCATGGTTTTATTTTTTAAAAAACTAACACTCCACTCTCGCTCGACAGACTAGTAAACAAGATGGTGGCATATGCGCAATGCAAAATGTCCCATGAAACATGCGAGGAAGACAGCTGCAGTGCACGCCTGCTTCATTTGGAAACGTGCAATCAAGAGAGGACCCGCACATGATAATACAAGAACGTGTTGTTCCAATGTGACGTCAACACATAATGTTCAATGCAATGTGCACCTAGCCTTAGAAAAACATCAATCTGAGTTAAAGAATATCTAAAACGCACCGCTATATCCCTGACAATTGCTTTTACAAATTCAAATATGCAATAAATCGTCAAAAAAGACAACATTTCACTTTTATTTTCATACAGTAAACCCGTGTCTTGCAAATAAGCCACATTTACTATTTTGATCTTGTTTGAAGAAATCTCGAACATCTACAAATGAAACTACACGATGTAAGCTCACACAAAATATCCATCTGAACTAAACTAGTTACAACTGTCACACACGTTAGACGAAGTCACCAATATAACATCCCAAATTAATGTTTAAAATTATGATACAAACTTTACAAATAAACCTTCCATAGTTTGTTTATAAATAATTATGGTTCTTATCCACCCTAGCCTTTAATGTGTTAATACTGTTCAATATCTTATAAACAGTTTTAAATTTATAGGAAAATATGAGTCATACAACGCAAAAATTTGTTAATATTTACATTTCTCTTGTGATTTTAGTGAGTTTTGTTTTAGTTTTATAACTATTCAACCATCATCATCATCATCATCACCTGACGTTTCCGCCTCTGCGGGTCGTCCGGCCCATCCTCTTCCATTTCTGTCGATATTTCCAAACTTCTCCCTCAGCCACGAGTCTCCAGTCCGCTCCTGTTGGTTCCATTTCCTTCTCTGCTTGGTCCATCCACCTGGTCTGTGGTCTTCTACCCTGTTCTGTAAGGTTTTACCTCCTTCTCCATTCTGATCACATGATCTAACCACATTTACCTTTTTATCTTCAGTCTCTTTTCTAATGGTATAACTTTCAAACCATCCCTAACTATTCAAAACTATCAACATTTATAAATCTCGGTATTATTTGATTTGCTGTCTTCTTAAGTATAACTAAGATAATATAATATAAATATATTGTAACAAAACAAATAAAATAATTTCTATATGTATAAGATACTCTCAACAGACAAGTAAGAAACAGACCCTCAACCTTACAGGGGTTTCGCTGCCCTTCTTTTGCCAGCTTGAGTCCTTCACCACTGGGCTTCGCTAGTGTCGCTGCTGGGTGATGACAGCTTGAGTCCTTCACCACTGGGCTTCGCTAGTGTCGCTGCTGGTTTATGATAGGACTAACCGCAGCGATCCTAGTGAAGGACTCAAGGTGCCAAAAGGAGCGCAACCATTCTAACAGAGAGGTTGAGGTTCTGTGTCCTTGGGTGACGGCTTATTCTACATCACCATGGGGTCATTTGATCATAGACCGAAATGTTCAACACAAAAATACTTATGTTTTCGTGTTAAGTTCATTTTAAAAGTTCTTTTCACACTTGGATTTGTGTGTGTGTGTTCACTGTTTATTTTTCTTGTATTTGCTTGGAAGGAGAAAGGGTAGACGATTTAATAAGAAAAAAAAAATTGCCTCATTACGCTTGTTCAAAATTTTAACATCAATTTTTTCCCCCACTCTTTTGTGAGACATATGGCCTAAACTATATGACCACTGATACGGGCTTCACAAACAATCTTGTTGCTTTGAATGGTATTTTTATACAATTTCTTTCATTCGTCACTTTATTAGTATTCATTTTACTTAATATATAAATCAATCCCCTACTAATAGCCACCCTAACATTCTTCATAATTACAAACAGCAGACCAATAAACTACCCCGTTACATGAGTGTGATTATATCAGACAATTTGTGTAATGTCTCGACTAGGAACCTTCACCTCAATGTATTCACCCGCCATATATTTCCTAGAATCCAGTTTGGTACACCGTCATGACCAAGAGCATCACCGTCTGCCTACCGCGTTAAGGGTCCTGGGTTTGATTCCCGGAATGACCGAAAAAAATTATCGTTGGTGGAAAGTAGGTTTACCCTTTGACAGTGATGAATTAATGGCAGGGGGTCTGGATGTTGTGTCTTTTCTGGATTTAAGTTGGTGTCTTAAGTCGTGATATATTCAGTCGGTTCAGAAAGTGCATGTTAAAAAACTCAATTGAGTAAATAAAAATAAAATGAGAGACCAAATATGAAAAACCATACTGGGTACATCCGTCCGAGATTCAAACCTTGACCTCACTACCGGCAAACCAGACAAGATGGGCTTAACTACAAGTCTGTGCAACCTTGCAAGTATTTGGAATACTCTCCCATGAAACGAGTTGGTCGTACCCTTCTTTACCCCTGATTAGCAATCACGCTTTCACTCGGCTAAACATATTACATAGCATCAATCAAGTCCAACATGTTAACTCGGTAGGCAGGCGTGATAGCGATTAAGCTAGGTCACAGTGATGAATTAATGGCCGGGGAGCTGGATGTTGTGTCTGTTTTGGATTTAAGTTAGTGTATAAGTTGTGTGCTGATAGAATCAATCGGTTCATAAATTGTACGTTAAATACCTTAAATAAATGGAATGACTAAGCCATGTGTATGAAGTTTCATTCTTGGCACAATAAAAAAAAACTCTCATTGGGGAAATTGGGGTTTCCCCTTTGACATTGATGCATTAACAAAAAGTTGATTGTATGCTGCAAATATAATCAGCTAAAAACATTCATGTTAAACAGCCATAGTAAATTTAAAAAAAAGAACGTGTTTGACCACACATCAAAAAAGCGAGACTTTTGTAGGGTGCTGTTATCTTCTTGCTGCCATTACTTTATTAGCATTACACGATTACTGTCATCATAAATCACTGTTTTTATCACACTCTTGTTATCATGTTGGTTATGCTTGTAGCAGGCTTAGGTTGACCAGCTTAAGGTGGAATGGAAAGTACCACACGTTAAGGCCAGTATTTTTTGCACTGTTTATAAGAGAGCATATTTTTTGAGCAAGGAAACTAAGAGAATCCTTCATTATATATGTTTAGTTTAATTTTATTACTTACATACTCTATGGCGTTAAGAACTTGAAAATTTATTGCCACAGTTACAAAAGTAAGCCCTACCTATCCCTATCATGAGCTAGTTCTATCCAGTCCACCTCATTACACCCTATCTATTTCAGGTACATTCTAATGTTATCCTCCCATCTGCATCTAGGTCTTGCCAATATTTTATATATTTTGGCTCGCAAACCTTTTTTACAATAAATGTAAAAATACTGGTCTTGACTTGTGCTTCATTCAATATCACCTTAAACTAGATTCAGGGTTTTATGTATCTCAGTAAATAGATAAGTAAACATAATCAGGTATTAATTAAGGTACTTTTTTATAAATCCAAACTAATAATAAATAGGCCTTATAAAACTTATTTTATCTAAAGAATTTTCCTTGAGATTGCTTATATTGATGTAATTAGGCTATATGTAATCTTGGCGTATTTTCGTAATATATAACCTAGATCTTTGGACCTTCGTGTGGCTGAGAGCATTTAAAGTAGAGATTACGAGTGTATGGCGATTCCTTATCTTTATTTGATTATGTAACTGACACAGTCCAATTTTCATAGGAAAGGCCTTAGAGAAAATTATAATATATTTTATTCCTGTCAAAAGTGATAACATTTTATTGTTCTATAGGTATTGATAATATCGATCAAAAGGGACAACCGGAGATCACATGACTTGGTGTATGAATACGTGAAAGTAGATCTAGTAACTTTTCTAGCTGTCAGATAAGGTTCTTCCTGTTAACATTGGACTTTACTTGTGATGACTTTCACTATTTGGATAGTGAGTGAAAATATTTTATATCTAGACTCTGATTAAAAATGTATGGTAACTTTATATTCTGATTTATAAAGAATATTGTTTATAGTATACTAAATTGTACAATAGAACGTTGTTAGTCCAAACTAACTAGGACCGAAGTTTGTTCGGATTAACCGTGAGAATACAGTGATGCACTATTTACACAAATTTTAAATTACAGCTGAAAGAGTTTAATCAAATGTTCATTTATTTAACTGATGTATAACACGTAATATGTACTGTAATTATTGTTAGTTACAGGAAAACACATTGTGTTGATTACAACTTGTAATTACGAAGCATTTATTATCAGATAAAACTTTATTACAATTCTCTTCTAACTTGGAGCTTGTTAATCAATAAAATATATTTCATTCCACTTAATTTTTTCCCCCTGTTTCCCGAAAAGACTGTTCAGAAATTTGGTCTAACAGGGTTTTACTGAATAAAATATTGCATGTTTCAATATAGGTGAAAACTTCTTTGAATTATTTTGTCCTTCATTCAAGTTGGGAAAATCTCATCTGATAACGTAAAAAGCTAGGATTACAAACCTAAAATAACGGGTAGGGGTCCTATAAATAAAATAAATAAATTTATCCACAAGAAACTCTAACCAGTGGTTTGGTTACTAAAGAACAATTTACCAAGTTCAACACCTAAGCCGAGTGGGTAGTGTGTCTACCTAGTGAGCTAAAGGTCTCTGGTTCNCAAGTTCAACACCTAAGCCGAGTGGGTAGTGTGTCTACCTAGTGAGCTAAAGGTCTCTGGTTCGATTCTAGGCATTCCTGAAAAATTTATTATTGGTGAAATGTAGGTTTCCCCTTTTACAGTGCAGACTTTGTTTAACGCCCGCGCCAGGGAAAGGGTTAGTCAGATACCACAAGTAAAAAAGCATAAACAATTACCAAATAATTAAAAAAAAAAAACACCCATTGGTTTGTGAATTTCAGATACAGAGAAATTGTATTTCCAAGTGAACAAAGAAATATGTGAAGGTTTCAGTAGGGAATATGACTCGGATCTCAGAGAAAGAGTTATGGGGATGTTTGGAATTGAAGCGGCCGGAATCCACGTCGAGGCCCTGGGTCTGCCTCTGAGCGCCAGCGAGTACCACGCCACGGCCAAACAGAGATACCGAGACGTGTTTCCGTCTGCTCGGCCAATGCCAGGTAGGACTCGCACGGGGTTTCTCTAATCACTGGTTATGTTTCACGTGACAGATTCTGAGGGGGCGTACGGCCTGATGTTCGAAGAGATTGTGGCAAACTATGGGAAAGTCTTCTCTTGGGACCTCAAGTTGAAAATCATGGGCACGACCGAGATGGACTCTGCTCGTTTGATGGTTCAAGAACTAGACTTGCCTATTTCTGCCGAAGAGTTTACTGAGGCTGTAAGGAAAATACACCATAGTTTCCTGTCAAAATGTTCTTTGATGCCAGGTAAAGTGGACCAACCATCCTCCATCTCTATGGATCCAAACCATAGCTGCATATGTTCCTGTAACACTATGTGGTGTCTAAAGCCTCAGTAAAATCAATTAAAGAAGCCAATTAGAGAAATTGATTGCACCAATTAGTTATAATCTCAATAGGTTAAAGCTTGTAGGGTTCGTTGTGCTGACTGCATGACACCCTTCATCCCCAAATGTTGGCACTATAATCGCTAACGGCGGCAGATGCTCAGTCTGTATAGCTCAGTTGCGGTCTCACGCCAACGAGTTTAAAAAATATATATTTTTTTTAATAACTTACACAGATTAGGAATTATATGCTTTAAGTTAGGAGTGTGATAAGTTCACTTTTTTTAATTTGGAGTCAACTCAAATCGAATAAATGAAATATTCTCAAAGCAGAATCTAAATTACAGAATTTGTTTGCTAGTTGTTTTATGTTTGAACAAATATCATATCGCCCGCTCCGATGGCCGCATAGTCTAACCCGCTAATCTCGTGGTGGACTAGACTGCTGAAGACGGAGGATCGGGGCTCGATCCCAGTCGGAGTGCACGGAAGTTTTTTCCCCTAAATGATTTTACACTCTACCTCCACACAAATGCGGGTACATTTTCTCTCAACTAAACCTTCACAATCCCTAACGTATTAGTGTACTTAGTGCAAAGGCGTATAACCCAAATGGGTAGTAAGATGCAGTACTATGAAAAATAAATAAATTGTAGCTCTTAAAATTCACATTAAAAACCCAAACAGTCACAAAGTCGGGGTGGTCTTGTTGCAGGGGCAGAGCGGCTGGTGAAACATCTCCACGACAACGGCGTCCCCATAGCCATGGCGACCAGCAGTAGTGCGGAGAGTATGGGCATCAAGATGTCCGCTCATCAAGAGCTGTTGTCTCGGTTCAGTCACGTCGTGACAGGCTCGTCTGACCCAGAAGTCAAGAGAGGCAAACCTCAACCTGACATATTCCTGGTGTGCGCTTCGAGGTTTTCAGACCCTCCACAACCGGAAAAGGTACCAACACATCGTTCAACGGAATATTTGCCGTAAACACGTTAGAATGCTGAACTATATAGAACAATGCTCCAATAAGTGCAGCCGTTTCGATTTTCTATAAAAGTTATTTTTTCTAGCACCGTGTCTTACTACCTGTTCCGGTTATACGCATATGTACTAATTACACTAATAAGTTAGTGATTAGGACGGTTGGATTTAGAGATTATCCACATTTAAGTGGAGGGAGAGTGTAAAACCATTTATGGAAAACCACACTCACTACACTCGACTGGGATTTGAACCCTAATCTCCGGCATTCTAGTTTAGTGCGAGAGTAGCGCCTTAGATCATGTGGCCACCAAAGCGGGGGTTGAAAGTGGATTGAGAAAACAAAATTCATTGATGCAAATGGTTGATAATTGAAAGAAGCCCAAGTATTATAAATCATAAGCCAAAGGTCCAGGTGACATTTTATCAAATTAAAGAATATGATATTTAGATACACCTATAACCTTACTTAACAATTATAGTAGCTAGGCTAATTAATCCATTATTAAAATATGTTGTCCTAACTAAAAAACAATACAGGTGTTAAATGGCTTGATAAATAAGATTAATTTTAAAATATCACTTGAACTAAAAACTTATGGATGACCTAGTTATAACATTAATGCAGCATTTACCAACATTAGGGGTCATGCATGACCCCACACAGGGTCCCCGTGTGTTCCAGGTTGCGCCACAATACCTGTTGAGGTCATAATGACCACAGGACATTTCATAATTCAAATAGAAATGTAGGCTAAGTGGTTAAAATTATTTGAAAAAAAAAAGTTACGTTACTAGGTTTTTAACAGTTGATTGCTGACTCTGTTTACTGCAGCCCATTTTCTCCAAACTCTACCTACCCAACTAGGTTTATAGGCCCCCCCAAATAGGTAGTAAGACACAGCAAAAAAAATTATTTAAAAACAAGGATTTGAACTTTTGTATATTATCAAGGGGTTTGTGATGGCCTCAAAAAGACTAAAAATGGGGCCAAACCTCACAAAAGGTCATAAACCACTAAGCTAATGTATTCATCACTGAATCAGGTTTAAAAAACAGTGTGTGTGTAAAAATAAAATATTGTTTTAAAACTTCTCTGCCAATGCGACAGTTTCAGCAAACGTTGCTAGTCGGATTATTATTATTACTTTGAATAATATATGTCTCCCACACAATTTTGAAATGTGTATCCAAACAAACACATTTTTCTCTGGCCCTGGCGTTGTCACTCAAAATATTGTGACCCTATAAAATAAGGGCAAGCTACCTCCCCCTCCCCCCAAACATAATGAATATTTTGTGCCGGTATAAAACTTTTACCAGAGTATGTTTCTTCCAGTGCTTGGTCTTCGAAGACGCGCCCAACGGCGTCCTGGCGGGTAGAGCAGCCGGAATGCAAGTTGTCATGGTTCCCGATCACATGATCCCGCCAGAGAAAACTGAGGCGGCCACTCTGGTCCTTTCGTCGTTGGAACAGTTCAAGCCAGAGTTGTTTGGGTTGCCACCGTTTTAACATTGGGACCAAAAAATACTAGGGAACGGTATTTAAGATTTCATTAAAAGCGGAGCTTACTTATAATGTATAGTCAGTAAACTGTCCAAAAGAAAAATATATGTTTTATTTTTCTGTTATAAATAAAATTAATATAACAACATGGTTTAGATATAAAAAAAATATTTGTGAGTTCATGTCAAATATTTAATTTATATAATTTTACAACCATATTATGGCTTGTATAGTAGTATTATTTTTTAAAAAAGCTTATTTATTTCTAAAGTTCGCATTAATTATGGGAAAATACTAAAAATGGGTTAAAGCCACTTTATCTTGAATCCCAATCTTAGAAAACGTTGTTTGCATTGAGAGTAAACTTGGCCAGCATTTAAATTATTTTCTTCTTTCACATTTATCTTTACTAAAGTATAACATTTTGGTCAGATTGTTGAACCGCAAGGTGTATAAAAAGTTAAGATTCAAAACTTGAATGTCTTTAAGGATTCCTAAATATCTAAGAAATACAAATGGGAAATTTTAATGCTCAAGTCCAGTCATAAACATTAACCAAAGTTTATATACATATGTTATGTTTTTAAATTATGTATTTTTGTTAATTAGTTAATAAATAATGTAATTTATTGTTCACAACTTTTTAATGTCATTCATTCATTATTTTTTACCAAACTTCCCACTTAAATGTTTATTACTTTGTGAATATTTGAAACTAAAGATCGCTACACAATTTACAAATACCAAAACAATATGTATGAAATAAAGTACATTAAGCATGATATAAAATGATAGAATTGTGGGACAGTGAAGCGCAAATAAAAGTAGAACCACAAAAAAATATTCACAAACACTTCATTATTTTTATACTCTTAATACTACTTCGTGAGGAAGATTCGATGAGCACGAACAAATTAATGAAGTGTGTGTTATTACTTTTGCTTAGTTTTCCCCACCATTATATAATTTTATTTATTCATATTAAAAACCAAAACAATAAGTTACAGTCCAATTTTCATAATAAAGAGCCTTTTAGAAAATGCAAACCTTTTTTTCACGGCCAAAACCATATTATTAGTTTATATTTGAATATTATGTATGAAAAAAGTGCATTGAGCTAAAACATTTAGTGATAAATAAAATGATAGAATATTAGGAAAATGGTAGAGCACAAATAAAAGTAAAAACACTAACACATATTTACACACACTTCAATATTTCGATTCTATTATAGCATCTTCCTCAGGAAGTAGTAATTAGACTGGATAGGATGTTGTCTTCAGTGATGCCAACTTGATTGATAAGGATGAAAACTTCTCTGGTGGAGTTGAAATTCCCTGAATGATTCTCTATTACTCAACCTCAACCTTGAGGACTGCTACACTGTCAAGGTGTTAAAATCATTCCACAAGACACAATGTTATATGTCTCAGTTAAGAAGATGGGAACTGGCACATCAATGGATCACAAAGTCTAGAAAACTACCCAACCTAAATATTCGCTAATTTCAACCCAGAAACTACACCAGCACCACCTACCATCCATAGAGTAATAGAGAATCATTCAGGGAATTTCAACTCCACCAAAGAAGTTTATATTTGAATAGAATTTGTCAATCCAAATTTTAAAAAATTGTCCTAAATAATAATAATAAGTATAAAATATTGTTATAATATTATAAGTTTTTATTTTGAAGCAGTAGTTGGTACATTTTTACCGACTCAAGACTCAAGGGCCCTATTTTTAATGACACAGCTGTAAAGTGGTTACAAAGCCAAAATATGGTTTGGTTCTTTTCTCCACAACACTTTCAGCGGGTTTTATTGAAAAGCGAAAGCGAGACTGTTAAATATTCTTTACTTATCATACATAAATTTAAAACTAAACTATCTGTGTACACCCGACTATGGGTATAACACGTATGTACAAACATTATCACATGTATCGAGTTCACTTGGCTAACAATTCAACCTTTTGAAGGACATCCTCGGCCTTCAAGTTGGACAAGGGTACGCTGCTCTCTTTCCCCAGTTCTGCAACAAACCACCACGCCTGTTTAAATAGCCAGTACCCAAGTTCTCCCTATAGAGCGCTGTCTCAATCAAACAATTCTTAGGGTTTTAGTTGCTTGGATGATATATTTTTATTAAGAGTTTATGAATTACTCATCACAAGACAATGTCAGGATAATCAAGTCTTGTATATTACGGTGAGCGAGACACACAGTGTGAATGGGAGATTCTAGAACCTTGTTCAGGTTATTGATTGGCAAACCCAATGGGAAGACTTAGACCCAGATGGGAGGATAACTTTAGAATGGACCTGAAAGAGATAGTGTAATGAGGTGGACTGGATAGAACTAACTCAAGATAGAGATAGTGTATGATGAGTTGGACTGGATAGAACTAGCTCAAGATAGAGATAGGGTATAATGAGTTGGACTGGATAGAACTAGCTCAAGATAGGGATAGGGTGTAATGAGGTGGACTGCATATAACTATCTCAAGATAAGGATAGGTTGTAGTTAGGTGGACTGGATAGAACTATCTCAAGATAAGGATAGGTTGTAGGAAAGTGGACTGGATAGAACTATCTCAAGATAAGGATAGGTTGTAGTTAGGTGGACTGGATAGAGCTAGCTCAAGATAAGGATAGGTTGTAGTTAGGTGGACTGGATAGAGCTAGCTCAAGATAGGGATAAGTGGTGTACTTTTGTAAATGAGGTAATGAACTTTCGAGTTCCTAACGCCATGGAGTAATTAAGACAAGGCCTTAACCGGGGGTGAGGGGGATTTTTGGGGGTTCAAACCTCCCCCAAAATTTTATGAACAAAATACATATGGCTTTATTTGTGGGTCAAACAACATCAAAATTAAGATACAAGTACAAATTAGGGGGCTGTTTTACTTTAAAAAGGACTTCATAGAACTTCTAGGGTGTTTAGTATTTAGAATTTTTTCTAGCCTCTGGCAGTTGGGGATTGTGCCGACCAAAACCCCCCCTGAAATTATTGGCTAGCTACAGCCTTGAATTAAGAGTTTGCAAAGAGTAGACTACTTTCTCAAATAAAAAGTCAAAATGGAATTTGGTAGAGTTTGGGATAATTCTAGGAGGAATACAAAGGTTAAGTTTTTTTTACCTTTTAAAACTATAAAATTCAGTTATACCCTGATTTTGGTAGGAATTCCTTTCTGGAAGGTGCTATTTGGTACTAGAATCCTACAGTATAGTAGTATTTTGTTAAGAAAGAAAGCCTTACAGAAAAGACCTACCAAAATCAGGGTATAAATGTAATGAAACGAGCTACAGTAAGTCTAAACATACAATATTACAGAAGCCCCATGGCTTGCTGACTGACAGCTGACCGCTTTGAAAAGCTACCAGACCAAACTAGGTATCCCTACGCCGAACCATATGATCTGTGTTTAGCAGCTGTCACTTCTGACAGTCAAAATGTAGGTCTATACCTAAATGTTGACTGTCAGAAGTCAGCTGTGAGCTGTCAGTCAGCACCAAAGAAGCCATGGGGCTACTGTAGCTTCAGTAAACTCGAGTAGTGCCTAAAGGCGAGAATTAGATCAGTTATTACTCAATTTTTTTAGCATAACAGGTGGCAGTAGGTAATGTATAAATAAGGTAAAACTTCTTTTCTTTTAAGAGCATGAAACCAATACAAGCACTAAAAGTTATTAGGACTGTTTGAAATGTGAAAAAAAAAAAATTATAAAATATTTCAGCATAAAGCCGACTATCACGCCACTGGTGTCTGTGGTATCATTGATAAAGCCGACTATCACGCCACTGGTGTCTGTGGTATCATTGATAAAGCCGACTATCAAGCCACCGGTGTCTGTGGTATCATTGATAAAGCCGACTATCAAGCCACTGGTGTCTGTGGTATCATTGATAAAGCCGACTATCACGCCACCGGTGTCTGTGGTATCATTGTTAGCCGGTGGTTTCCACGCGCCCATCAAAGACTCTGCCTTAAAATAAGAGTAAAGAATGACCCTGAGCATGGTGCAAATCCTGTATATCTTAAGTGGTAGAGCGTTGATAAGCTAAGCCAAGAGTCTTGGGTTTGACTCATGCGTTCAGACGTCATTTTTCAAATTTACGAATATTTCACATTTGGTCAAGTTTGTACATACCCAATATTCTATTCAGTCAAGAACAGCTCAAAGCTATTAAAACTTGGAAATGTAAACTAAATTAGGCTTGCTTGAAAATGAGTGTAAAGAGGCATTCCTCGTTTAAAATTAACTCACCATATCGAGCATAAACTCTGGGCTGGACTCCGCTGCACTCTCTTATCAGTATTGGGAACTTCGGGTTGGATTTCTTCAAGTTCACATAGTACTGTTCAATGAAATCTCTGGGGGGAAAAATACATATAATTAGAATTACAATTACAATGATTTTATTACATCTTGTAAAACCTATTTTATTTATTTTAACATACAAAAGAGCATCAATTATCTAAACACATTGCACACCGGCATGAAATTACAAGCTAAACTGTCAGATACCGGCCAAATTTATGATATTTCGAAATTTTGCTGTGAGAATACTTATTATAGAGTCATTTATGATCTTTCAGATTTTGTATGTACTTTATTTTGTTTAATAGAAGAACAATTTTTTTTAGAAAACTTCATTTGGTAGTATTTGTACATAAAACTTTTTTTTAATCTATTAATTTATTAGGAATAAAAAAATAAAAGATGTTTACAAATTTTGTTACAAAAGCTAGAAAAAAGCATCATAAATGAATTACAAATTAAATTTAAAAAAATTTAGGCCTAACAATAATTCTCTGTTGGAATCGTCAAGCAAATTTGCCTTATTGAAGAAGCCATTTTGATAAGTAACACAGATGGTAGGAGAGCATTGATGAAGTGTTTAGATAAATAAGATTATTTAGTTATACTTTGGGAAGTGCTGCCACCTAGTATTTTCCACTAAGGTTGACTCACACCAATACTGTACAGTAGAATATTCGGACAAATTAAGTTCAACGGTCCGTTATGTAACAGTTTGTATATTGTTTCGTTACTATTGTGTTTTTTAGCACCGCGTCGTACTACCCGTTCGGGTTATACACCTATGTACTAATCAGACTTAAGTGTTAGGGATTAAGAAAGGTTTAATTTAGAGGAAGTGCACCCACATTTTCATGGAGGGAGAGTAGAAAAGCATTTAGTTAAAGCCACCCTCAGTGCACCCGACCGGTATCAAACCCAAATCTCCCCATCTTTGGCGGTCTAGTCAAACACGAGAGTACCGTGTTAGAATATGCGGCCACCGAAGCGGGTTCTACTTCTAGTTTTGTCAGGTAAGAGTAATCTTTGACGACATGTTGACGGTAATGCCAGAGCCTCGATTCATACATTCTTAGGTAGCTGATCCC
>CABFWO010007379.1:0-10245 GCA_902155825.1 Timema genevievae | reverse complement strand
TTTTTTTTCCATGAGAAGGATGTGACATATTTTTATCACAGTTAGCTCTGAAACGTAATTATAAACCAGATTAACAATATTTTCTACAAAAATTTGTTAAAAATAGCCTAATTAAAAATTTTAAAATCAGGCTTCAAGGTGCATTCGGACCCCCTTCCGTCCACCTATGTTAAAAATTTCAGATCTCTGCGTGCCGTAGATTTGGCTGGGCTTCGCACACAAACAAACACTTCCTTTTATTATTATATACGACATCTGCTCACCCATTGTTCTGGCTGATTGTCTCCTATGAAACTCAACTGTACACAAGTAGGTGACAAGAAAATGTTTCCAGAATTTTGTATGCTTATTTTTTTTTTGCCAATGCATTTCACTAGGGCCTACCTATTCTGCTTATAATTTACTCCTATTAACTAATTATGTTAATGTGTTAGCGGATGAGGAAGGCTGAGTTTAGAGAAAGTGTAACCATATTTGTGTCGAGGGAGACTCGAAAACCATCAAACTAAAACCACCACAAGTACACCCAACCAGAATCGAACAATGATCTTTCTATTGCGAGAGTGACGCCTTAGACCATGTTGGCAGTGAAGCAAGTTTGTAAATATTGATATTCTAATTCAACAGTAAATGAAACAGTACTTAGCAAGGTTAGGGGAAAGTTAGGTAGAACTAGGCTGGAAAGGAATCTTGGTAATATATATTTAAGCATTGATTAGTTATACATTTACAAGAAATTTGTCTGTTGAGAAAGAGAGAAAAGTGTGGAGGCTGCACAAGATTATTGTACATTAAATAGTTCTATAATATAGGCCAATGTAAAACTTTGATCGGCAACTTTACAGATTGTTCCTGCGTAACTAGGCGAGTTTGGTTTTGAATTGTTCACTATAGCAAAGTTTTTTAATGATCTTGAATTTTTTCGGAAAGTGTCCACGACCATTATGGACGAATGGTCAACTAATTTTAAAAAAACCTCCAAGTGATCTAATTTGTTTAATCAAATGGTCTTAGTAACACAAAACGGTTGGATTTGTGGCCAAGATGAAAGATGTTAAATAAAATATGTGTAAGAATAATATATGAAACAAATGCTCTTAACGATGGTTTACAAATCATACCAACTAAACTTGAGGTCCTCGCTAGGCCCAAACAGAAAACCATAGCCTGTTATAGTACTTAGAACCTCGTCTTACTACCCGTTCGGGTTATACACTTAAAGTATCTCCTAATTACGCTCAAGGCTTAGGAATTGGGAAGGTTGAATATAGAGGAAGTGAACTCGAATTTGCGTGGAGGAAGAGTGGAAAACCATTTAGGAAAAACGATCCTAGTTCACCCGAGCGAGATTCGAACCGTGATCTCTTCCTCGCCACCAACACGAAACTAGCACGTTAGAGTAGTAACTACGCCCCTGAATCGGGTCAAAGCCTATTATAGTTTGTGTCTCAAAACAAATGGTTATTTATTTCAACAAGAGGTATAAAATTTGTACATATACCTAACACCTTTGCTTGCATCAGATTTCTGGCAAAGATGAATCCTCAATTCTTTAACTTTAGAACCAATTTTCAGTGTACTTCTTGCGGCCATGTTTATATAATACAGCTTAACCAACTAAATATAGAAAAACTCCTTCACTAAAAGATAAGTATACCTCTTGAATGCGCTACTGTATAAACAAGTTTCCTCGAAAATTCTCATTGCTGGTTTTCTAAATTTCCCTAGTCCTATATTCTTTACCCTTTTATCAAAGGGCAGGTTGTTAAACATGCACAATTTCATGTCAATGGTGGCGTAAACTGTTTTGGTCTTGTAGACCATACAACAAACGAAAATGGTAAATATATATTTATCTACATAAGTATTTCTTTTTCTTGATTTAATCTGAGTTTTAATTAATCGTATTATGTATTTCACATCATATAAAAATACTTTCGAGTCCGCCTAATATATTTTTCTTTGCCTGTATTTATTTTTACAGCATAAGTTGAAGTCATCACAGAGAGACAAGGTCAAGAAATTCATTGCATTCACCCAAACAGGAGAAAACACGGCTATTTTCTGTCTAACGCAGAACGACTGGAAGTTAGACTTGGCGTCGGACAATTATTTTCAAAATCCTGATGTTTACTTCAGGGAACCTAAGATATCTGTCGACAAAAAGAAATTGGAACAACTTTTCTCTAGATATAAAGGTGTTTGTTCTTGCTTTGCGTTTTAGTAAACACCATATCCCCTGTGTGTGTACAACATAGTTCGAACAACAATGTCAGAGTGATATATTTTCTTACATCATCTCCAAGGACTACCTACTCAATAGGGCCTTTAAAAGTTGAAATGATTAAACAAACCTCCATCCAGAGTATAAAAAATAAATTAGTATCTATGGCAGTGAGAGAAAATAATGCTAACTGTTAAAACTATGAAAATAGTCCATCTTTCTATAGTCATGATAACTTATTAACATCAGTAGGCTCTAGACCAGAGTCGGGGAACCTTCTGACAATGGAAGGCCAAATATCACTTCACAGATTACTCATAATACAGCACACTTCATGTACAGAGAATTTTTCAATTTATGATGGTGATACTATAGATAGATATAACAATAAGAGTGGTTAACTTTATAATATTATGCTTTGAAAATAATGATTTTTCTATTTTAAATAATTAATATACACATCGTTTGAGAATATATAGTTTACAAATAAAGATACCTACATGATTGACTAAGTATGTGAAAAGACCCGCAACAAACGCCTCAAAAAGCTGCAGGTTTCCCTTTCCTGAACTAGAATACTGTAAAGAAACAAATTAAAAATGCCATACAATGAGAATTTGGTTGAGACTTCTACAAAGTCGAGCATGTATCTCCCTGCTTGAAAGTTGATTTTATTTATATTTTGGTAGATCCGTTGGAGCAAGACAAGATGACGGCGGAAGGAATAATGAGGTTCCTCGACGACTTGAGTCTTGGCCCTGAATCGAAGCTCGTGCTCATCATGGCCTGGAAGTTTCGAGCGGCGATGCAGTGCGAGTTTACCAGAGAAGAGTTTATGAACGGAATGACTGAACTTGGGTCAGTAGAAGGTGCTCCTAGTCAGCCCTTTTGCTTCAGTGGCCTCATGGTCTAAGGCGTCACACTTGCAATAGACTAGACTGCTGATGATAGGGAGATCAGGGTTCGAATCCCGGTTAGGTGTCCTAAGGGTGGTTTTTCAAAAATGTTTTTCCACTCTTCTTTCACACAAATGCGAGTACACTTTTACCTACATACATACCTACCTAACTACACCGTTCTCTTACGGGGTAGGCAAGAAACTGTGCATGTATCTCAAACAACAGCTCCGTACTTAATCCATCCTCACTAACTTTCTCCACACTTCCTTATCCTTGTATACTCCCTTCTCTTCAATAACATCCATACACCGAGTCATACAAGCTCTTTTATTCTTAAAACTATTAATGTTTATATTTTTCACACATTCATCTACAACATTTAGCCACGTCTTATATGGCCTACCGCGTCCTTTTGATCCACACACTCTACCTTCATATATTTACTTCGTCACTTGATCCACACTCATCCTTTCAACATTCCCAAACCAACGTAAGACGTTTCTTTCACACTGTCCTATTGTATTCCCTTTCGAACAGCACTCCTTCAGCACCCATTTATTACTGACTCTGTCCATACGAGTTCGAGTTTTTCTCACACATTTCTTAGATATCTCATTACAACAGCATTAATCTCACTCTTGTGTTTCTCCTGACAAACCCACGCTTCACATTCATAAAATAATATTGGCGTTAACAAACTTATATACTGCCATTTTTGCCTCTTTTGATACTACGTCAGTCTTTGCAATAGCCAAATACCCTCTGAGATACACACATTCATTTGTTATTGTCGAAATTGTGATAGCAAATTTTGTGATTGTGTTGGGGGTTGTCCGCCTTTGAATTTTGAATATTTAGCCAAGGGTAGGGGATTGTAGCCCAACTATTGTTTTGTCCTCAGTGTGGACAGCGTGGAGAAGCTGAAGGTGAGGTTGCCGTCGTTGGAGATCGAGTTGAAGGACCAGCTTCGGTTCAAGGATTTCTACCACTTCACGTTCAACTACGCCAAGAACCCGGGTCAGAAAGGTCTCGACCTTGACATGGCCCTCGCCTACTGGAACATTGTCCTCCAGGGCAAGTTTCGTTTCCTGGATCTCTGGTGTAAGTTCTTGCAGGTAAGGCACACGAGTGTCCACAGCTCTTGTGAGCGCTAAACA
The DNA here is from genome assembly GCA_902155825.1 of Timema genevievae. NCBI lineage: Eukaryota > Metazoa > Arthropoda > Insecta > Phasmatodea > Timematidae > Timema > Timema genevievae. The sequence continues at coordinate 5,965 of CABFWO010007379.1, read as the reverse complement.
CTCGTCCTTTTTCTTACATAAGTTTCTGGTTGAATCCATGTCTCGGCTAGCTAGTAGAATCAGAGGTGGGACGTGGGATTTCCGGACAATGTTGTTTCTCAATTAAAGGGAGATATTTTCTCCTAAGGCTGGGTTTATACCTGTTCATGCGTAGTGCGTAACTGTATAGAATAAACCTGCTTCAGTGGTCGAATGGTCTAAGGCGTAATGACCACAATATACCGGACTGATGATGACGAGAAGATCGGGATTTTAATCCATATCGATTATACTGAGAGTGGTTTCCCTAATTGGTTGTCCACTCTTCCTCCATGCAAATGTGGGTACATTGCCTCTAAATTCAACCTTACCTATCCCAAGCACAAAAACATAATTTGTATATATGTGTACAACCTGAACATGCGGTACCTAAGAGAGAATGCTAAACACAAAGTAAAAAGTGTATAACTCACGACACACAATTATTGTGAAACATTATGGTTAAACTTTGACTCAAATTGATTGGTATTTTTATTTCTAGAAGTTGGACCAACCTCCTTATTCTTCTAGATAAGGTCTTTAAAAATACTTCTTTTAAGGTGGGAGTGTGAGGAACGCAAACATGTTTAGATCAGTTATTTCACACCGCTTGAGAGAAATTAAGTTCAAAACATATCCCACTGATGTTATTTTGGCTTAGGGAAATATATTTCCTAAACTATTGTTATTGTTTGTTCTGTCTTACGACAGGTCCATTTCTTTAGTCAATGAACTTAGACCACCAATGTGTCCTGCCCTCTGCCTCCTCCAACTCCCGGAATTTTCTTCTTTTCTTCAAGTCATCCATTATTTGTATCCTCCTCCTTCCTAAGCTCCTCTTTTCCTCAACCTTTCCTTCTATGACGTCGTACAGAAGACAGTTCCTCCTAAGGATGTGTCCGATCCAGTTTGCTTTGTACCAAAGAGCAACATCCAAAATGGTTATCTTCTCACCCACTCTCCAGCTGTCCACCTGATCTTCTCAAGTCTTCTCCAGCACCACATTTCAAAGCTCTCCAAGTGGATTGAGGGAACATTTTCTAATTATTGAAATATTATTGTTAATCACATTTAAATCAACGATATCGACCATAACTTGCATTCAAAAGGTTAAATAAAACAAATTATTTTATTTTGTACATTTATTATTAATTCACAAATGTTAATAATGATCTATAAATATATATTGGTAAGACTTTTTACCAACAACACTTCATAACCTCCAGACGGTATCGATTTTATTTATTTAAAAGGCAGATTAAACACATCATCATCATCATCATGTACAGCCACTGCCACTGCCAGGCTTTGTCTTGAAATTAAGTCTCTCCATTTATTCCCGTTCTCCTGCCACGCTTTTCTTCCTTCATGTCGGTCCAATCCATTCTTCTGTTCTCCGCATTTCCTTCAGCCACCTGTTCCTGGGTCTTCCTCTTGGCCTCCACTGCCATTTCGAGCACCCTCTCCTATTCACATGTCCATACCACCCCAATCTCACCTTCTCTATCCTATCCTGATGCGCTCCGCTCCTCCTTCAATTATTATTTAAAGTGTGTAGAAACATGCCTCGCGAAATGGCAATGTCTATAGTAGTTTGTATTTTATATATATATATATTTAAACAATAAAAACACTTGCACTAATAATCTTGCTTGTCCATAGGAACACCACAAACGCTCCATCCCAAAAGACACGTGGAACCTGCTCCTAGATTTTGCGATAATGATCAACGATGATATGAGTAATTACGACGAAGAGGGGGCGTGGCCGGTCCTTATCGACGACTTCGTGGAGTACGCGCAGCCCCTGGTGAACACGGAAACGCCGCACAGCACCCAGGTCTAGCGGCAGATCCCATAGACAGCTAGCCGTGTGCTCGACCAAAAGAAAAAGTGACCATATTTCGAGATTTCTGTACACTTTACAACCTCTTGTACATTTTTATAACGAGTTTAATTCCATCTTTTTTGTATTTACTTTCAAATTATAATTGATATAAATAATGCTGGTTGACTTGTGTTACTGAGATCTATATTTTGAATGATGTTCTAGACCTAATGGTTTAAATTTGGAGGGATAGCCAGAACACTTAAACCTAATTTATGCTAAAGCACAACTTGTTTGGATAAACTATTAATAAACACATTTTTAAAGACAAGTTTTCACTATCACAGGCGGTTTTTTCAGGTTCAAAGAGTAAACTTGTATTTTGGTTGGGCCGCAAAGTTAGGACTGCACTGTATAGATGGCAGCACTTATATTAAATAGATAGATAGGAAAAGCAGCACACACATGTAGGCCAACTAATAACACTAATGTGAAAGGAAGTTTAGCGGAAGTGTATCCACATTTGCATATAGGGAGAGTGAAAAATTATCAAGGAAAAATCACCCTCAATATATCCAACCAAGATTCGAACCCATATCTTGTCATCGTCAGTCTAGTCTATCGCGAGAGTAGTGCATTAGACCACGCAGCCACTGAAGTGGGTAACCAATCCAAACCAATGATATTATATTATTATTGTGGCATTCAAATTGTTAAAATAGATTGGTAAGTGTGCTGGTAGGAAGGAGCGTAATTACCTAAAGTTAAGGTCAGGGTTGTCTCTGGATTTGGTGATAGATCAATGGGCTAGTTCCCATATCCTTATCTGTGAAGTGTCGCATATTTTTATGTTGAGCGGTTTTTGCACCTCGCTGGTAGGACACCGAGTCTAGATTATGGGTTTTTATTTATCTTTGTGTGAGACCAATGTATTGAGATTTGCACTGGTGATTTTTGTAGAACCCGCCTCGGTGGTGTAGTTAGATAACGCGCTAGTTTCGTGTTGAGCTAGACTGCCATGGACGAGGAGATCGAAGTTCGAATCTCGGTCAGGTGAACTGGGAGTGGTTTTGTTTCCTAAATGGTTTCCTACTCTCCCTCCATGCAAATGTGGGTTCATTTCCTCTATATTCAACCTTTCCCATTCCTAACCCATTAGCGTAATTAGTATTTAAGCGTCTAACCTGAATGGGTGGTAAGACATGGTGCTAAGTATTATTATAATATTATTTCTGTAGAGGCTGTCTTTGGCAGTGAGATTGTTACTTTAAAAATGTTTTTTGTGTCTGTTAAGTTTAACTAAACAGTTACTACTCAAATCCGACATCTTAGCTCAGTCGGTACTATGTCTTCCTAATGAGCTAAGGGTCTCGGGTTTGATTCCCGGCATGGCTGAAAAATTTATCATTGGTGAAATGTGGGTTTCCCCTTTCACATTGATGAATTAACGGCCGGGGGGCTGGATATTGTGTATTATAAGACATATGAAGCCACGACAGGCCTAGCCAGCCGATAGTGGAGGATATATGGCTTGGATAAAAAAGTGGCCCAGACTGGAACCAGGGATGGATGTAATGTTTATATTCAAGGATCACACTTATTAATGTGCTGGCTATACTCCTTATTCAAACCACGAGGTCTATATTATAAGTTTAAAATGTACTTTCAAACTCATTTTAAGATACATTGAAATTATCATTTGGTACGTTTACTAAGATTCATTTAAATATGTTTCACTCGGAGCCCGCAAACTTTTTCTTTCTCTAGCCAATACCCTGCCACTGATATAACCAGGTTGACATTGTCTCAAGGCTTTTATGTAACTCGTGTTTTAAGGTGGAAGTCTTTCATGGATGTGTGGGATTATTGGTTACTTCAGTATGACCCCGGGCGGGGGACGAACCTGGATAGCTCACTGGTGGAGCATTGGCTCACCAAGCCAAAGGTTGTGGGTTTGATTATCGTATCCAGTTATAACTTTTAATTATGTACTTTGCACATGTCATATGACAACTTAAAAATATAAAAAGTAAAATGATGATTCATTGCCTTATTAAGTAATGCCACCTACAATTTTTTAACGTTAGGCATGCAAACTTTGAACAACTTTTCAAGGCTTGCCTCGGTACTACCAGACGCTAGTCTTATAATAATTTATTTTAGCCAAAATTATATATTTTGAATGTTTTTATAGATTGCAATATTTACAAAACATCTTTATCTTGGGCTAGTAACAAATAGTATTTGAAATTTTACTCGCTACTTACTAAAATGGGAAAGTAAAAATATCAACAGAAGATTAACTAAAATAAAATAAATAAAAATGGTAAATCAAATTAATGTTCTTGAATGTTTTTGATCTGGCTAAATTTCTATAATGTTTGTCATATTTTCTACAGCCATAAATGATGATATATGTGTTATTTTTCTAATTTTTGTAATAATATAATTTAAAAAAATTAGAATGTACCATATATTATCTTATGTTATGTAGTGAACTACTAAAATAATTATTTATTTATTCAATTTTTTAATCTAGTCTAAAACAGAAATCTTGGAAGACGCCTCGTAGGCATTTGGCTTCAAACAATGTCGCGCATTGTACCTAAGTGACTGGGGGAAACCAGTGAGTGAACACATTGTTTTGTGATAAAAAAAACAAAAAAAAACAACGAAGTGCTAATTCGTGTGAAACTTTTAAACGTACTTAACTACACATTGTAAAAATAACTGTATCCATTATGGTTGTTATTGTTTTTAGTTGGAAGAAGCATTTGAAACAATTTAAATGAAAGACAAGTGTAAAAAAAATTTTTTTTACAAAAATGATTGAAGCGTTAAATATTATTTCAAGTCAACATCCCTAAAATACTTTTCTCCAAACATTCAGGTTAAATTATGCTTGCTCATGTAGTCTGCGCGAAAACATTTCTAAAGATGTAACATTGTCGCAAGAGCCTGTGTAATTATGCTTTGTTGTCGAATGCCATTAAATGAACTTTGTAAAAAAAAGTATGTAGCTTTGCTAACAATTTGGTTATTTTATTTATTTATTTACATAGAAGTATTTCAAGAAATTCTTTATTGAACAAAATTGTGCTTTTATGTGTTTTGCCTTTTTTACTTTTAGTTAACACTTAGAACCATTCCCATTTTCGTTTAAAATTCTGCCCCGCTTAAAATGATCATGATGAAACTTTTGATACAAGGATTGAACCTACAAAATAATCACAACTAACTAAATCCATTGGTATATTTGACTGATCCTCCTGCACTTCATTATTATATTATTATTTTCAGTATATTTTATACTCTTCTCACTTTAAAATTCAGACCATGTTACTACTAATACTAAAAATACTTGGAGCAAAGAGACAAACTTAATTTTCATCCAAGTGATCTTAAAAGTTATGAATAAATTCTTTTACCTTTTTGACTTGTACATAAATTATATTTATATAAATAAAGTAATAATGTTTAATGTTTGTGACTTTCTGGATATTAATACTCAAGAAGAAGCCTTGTATCACGAAAATAATTCTCAAGTCACTCATAATCTCGCACTTATGATCATAGCGACTACACACTATATGGATTGTTCATATAACCTTTACCATTTATAAAATCTCCTAGACAACTATTTAGCTACTCACTCAACACACAAAATATTATTTCACAAAAATCACATCTGTTTAAGCCTATATAAATAAGGATTTTGGTCTTACAATGCGAGACATTTCTATTTTTTTTCCATGCACTTAGTACTGTTCTGTGAGAACTAAACTAATATTGAGCGATTGGGTTGCCATAGGGTGTTTACCTTACTCTATGATATTAGTCACTCGAAAGTTCATTGCCGCACTTACCAAAGTACGCCACCTATCCCTATCTTGAGATAGTTCTATCCAGTCCACCTCATTACATCCTATCCCTATCTTGAGCTAGTTCTATCCAGTCCACCTCATTACATCCTATCCCTATCTTGAGATAGTTCTATTTAGTCCACCTCATTACATCCTATCCCTATCTTGAGATAGTTCTATCCAGTCCACCTCATTACATCCTATCTCTATCTTGAGCTAGTTCTATCCAGTCCACCTCATTACATCCTATCTCTATC
>CABFWO010007378.1:8718-25554 GCA_902155825.1 Timema genevievae | reverse complement strand
CATTTCATAAATCACAAGTTCATATCAGTAGACAACTCACAGAAATATGAGATGGAGAACTTAGCATTTCATAAATCACAAGGTCAAATCAGTAGACAACTCACAGAGATATGAGATGGATAACTTAGCATCTCATAAATCACAAGGTCATATCAGTAGACAACTCACAGAGATATGAGATGGAGAACTTAGCATTTCATAAATCACAAGGTCAAATCAGTAGACAACTCACAGAGATATGAGATGGATAACTAAGCATCTTACAACTATTCGTGATATCCCATGTCAAAGTTACAAGGGAAATAAGGGGGAAGTCACATCACACACATTTTTTTAGTACAGCAACATCTTTATCTAAAACCTCAAAAGGACCACCGGGAAACACTATTTTTTATATTTTAAATATGAATTAGACATCTTTTAACCATAATATAAAGTTCATTAGAAAAGTCTCATGATTGTCCAACAGATGGCAGCTCTAGCTCAGTTAGAGTTAAAATTGGACTATCCCCTTTTTCCCCTGTACCATTTAAGTGCTAACCGATTAAACTTCAGTTTGATTTATCCTCAGGACATTGAGGAGGGGCCTAGAATTGCAAGTTAAGATCCTTATTTTTGCAAATTTTATAGCAATAATGTTTTGTGGCATATATATATAGTTTTCGCATCTAGCTACCAGTCTGGGTTGTACGGATATTAACATTTTTTCACACTAATTTGTTAAGGATGAGAAAGGTTGGATGCATGGAAGGAGAATGTAAAACCATATAGGAAAGATCACTCTCAATACACCCGACAGGGATTATTAACTCAAACTTCCTGTCATCGGCAGTCTCAGTATATTGTGAGAGTGACGCTCAAAGACACAAAGCTCAAGCTCCTCATGTGTGTGAAACAACATCCTTAGTATCCTCATGTGTGTGAAACAACATCCTTAGTATCCTCATGTGTGTGAAACAACAACCTTAGTATCTTCATGTGTGAGAAACAACATCCTTAGTATCTTCATGTGTGTGAAACAACAACCTTAGTATCTTCATGTGTGAGAAACAACATCCTTAGTATCCTCATGTGTGTGAAACAACAACCTTAGTATCCTCATGTGTGTGAAACAACATCCTTAGTATCTTCATGTGTGTGAAACAACATCCTTAGTATCTTCATGTGTGTGAAACAACAACCTTAGTATCCTCATGTGTGTGAAACAACATCCTTAGTTTATATCTAGCAACATATCGTGAATCATATTACTACCCCCTCCTCTCCCCAACCCTCAAGAGACTACCCTCCTCCTCCGCAGTGTTAAAATTGGTTAACGAGCCTGTGTCACAACACGGGGGGCGCGACCTGAGATGGCCTGCTACTGTAAACCACCTCATGTTACACCGTGTGACTCGCATGATGGTAGGTGTCGGTGGGACCTCACGCTATTGGTCGGTATCGCAGCCCTTGGACACGCTGGATCCTATCATCAAACTGTCCCAAAACTTAACATCTGCCTTGATTTGTAGGCCTAACCTTTTATATCTGCTTTTATTTACAATTTCTCCCGGCATCTTCTATTCTCTTCTCTTCAATCTGTTCCAACATCCATCCAATGACCCGAAGAGGTAGTATGTTTATTTGTTTAGATTCCCAGGTGTATGCGGTTTTATGGGCCTAATAATCCCCCTCCTTGTCTTGTATCGGAACTATCCAGTCTCTTCATCCTGCTCCCTTACGTTAGATGGACGTCTGCTAGGCAGTAATGGTTCTAGGGCGTGTTGGAGTTGACGCCTTATTTCCTATGGAATGTTTCACTTATCGGTGGGGCTGTAAACTGCTGCATTGTGAACAATTGTTTCCCTTACGTCATACATTGTTTTTAAGTGTTTTGTTCCAATTGAGAGTAAAAAACATAAGTCGTCGAACGTCCCCTTCCTGCTGATTTCTTTTGGTCAAATGTGTAAAGCTATAAAACATATATTCTAGCTAATATGAAGATTGGATGAATGAGAACTGGAGAAAAAGTAAATATTTTTGTAGTTTTTAAAACAATAATAAATGGTAAAGTGCACCGTTCAGATTTTCTCTCTTTTTTTATCTTAAAATAAGAGACATTTACTAAAACACATAAAATTTGTCTGACGAAATAATGTATATTTTTGCAGAAACACTCTATCAAAAATCATAATTGAAATAATATACACTGTCACAGAAACATTGAGAAAAGAAGAATATCTCTGTCCAACAAAAAGCATAACAACCAATTTCAATTTTCAAACACCTTCATGAAAATATATATAGTCTGTATATTTTCTTATAGCTCAGAAACTATTGATTTTATAAAAAATTATTTTGAATAAAAGATTTTTATTTTTTATCTGCCTAGTACTATAACTTTATTGTGATAAGGTATTTTGTATCTCAAATAGTTGCGGAGATTCGACCAAAATTGAAAATTTCCACCTAAGTTAATTCACTCTTAGCCATTTTCATGGGGAAATAACTGCCCTATTGTTTTTAATGTTCAGTACCTAGATATAAAATTTAATCATAATCTTTAGAGGGTAGTCCGAATTTTTTAAAAAAAATCTCTTTTTGCCCTTCTGTAATTTTAGGTTTAGATATCTAATTCCAAAAACTCCTTGAAGAGACCTTATGAAAACTCTAGATACCAAGTTTCAGACTGATCGGTAAAAAAGACAAACAGACAGACAGACGGCTTCGCAATGACTCCATTTCCGGTTTCAAGGGGTCATGAAACGTCGACATTTATAAAAATCTCAAATATTTTTTACGACCACAATACTGCTCAATTTTTCTTCGTTCAAGAAGTTTCTGTTCAAATGTAACTTTAACGGGGGCAGATATTCAACAACTGTTGATATTAACACGTGTTGACAACTAAGCTCTTATGTTTCTACTGGAGCAATTTTTGATTTATTGGGACCAAAAAGGTATTTTGCTATGAAAACTGCAATAATACGGAGCTTAGCTCACGTTCATTTCCAACCTAAATTTAATCCACACATTTACAGTTCAAATAAAGTAAGTTTCTAGGAGTCAGTTTATATTGGTGAGGGGGTTAAATTGTCCAAATCACCCACTGTAACTTTTCACAAGCTAATTTAAAACGTCGTCATATGGTTCTTGAATGAACAAGTCCGTATCGTGAAGTTCACAACGTCACATACCACGAAAATATTCGACAGGAAAAATGCATTCAGCTAAATAATAGGTGACCTGGTGGTCTAGGGGTAAGGTGTCATACTTCTGTGCTGAAGGTCCTGGGTTCAATCCTCGGTTCCGGCACAGATTTATCTGATTGCCAAACCCTTCCTTCACCTCTGACAAGACGTGTATTAATCACAACTTGTGAATGTGAGGAATTCCAGGCCTCCACCGTGGTTCGGATCCCACGTTAAACTGTACGTCCTCCATTTCATCTCGCAATAATCCTACCATCACACATTAGCGTAAGTGCGTATTATCCGAACGGGTAGTAAGACGCGGTGCTAATAATAATAATAATAATAATAATAATAATAATAATAATAATAATAATAATATCTAAATGATTATTGAATCAATGGCTCAATGGTAGCATATCTGTATTGTTGATTTAATGGATTAAAAAAGGTGCTTTTTAATTGAAAGCAGATTGATTTGATTTTTTTTAAAGAGTTGAAGGATATATATTACACAGACCTCACACCTCTTGGACACATGCCTGGTTCGAATACACTCATGTGTTGGGATGGACTTGACTTTTAAAATGGCATAGCTATTTATAGGCATAGACAATGGTGTCATATCACTCATATATTTTTAATTTTTTACTCCCAGGCACCCCTCAGGCTATTAGGCTAAATAATATACAGGGTGTTCGGAAACTCTTAGTCCAAACTGCATATATAGCTTGTTTTAACCAAAATTAATACAAAATCCTGTACAATTACATCAGGAAAACTATGCTAATGCCATTAAATTGTATTTAAATTTTGGCGTACAGCACTGAGAGAGCAAAGCTGTTCGAGCATGCGTGTACAACAGGTTGCATAGGAGTTAGGCGCGCTGCACCACACATGTAATATTGTCAAGCACTTTCTGTAATGTAGGGTCGTTAAGGATGACCCTCAGAACGTATTTCAATTTATAGATGGACTGGTGTGTTGTTTACTATTAATTGTGGTATGTTCTGCTGCTGTGTTCCAAGATGTAGAGGTGTACAGTGCTGCACGCCTCTATCCTATGCAACCTGTTGCACACGCATTCTTGAACAGCTTTGCTCTCCCGGCGCTGTACGCCGAAACTTTGGACACAGTTTAATGGTATTAGCATAGTTTTCTGGATGTAAGTGTACAGGGATTTTGTATTACATTTTGGTTCAAACAAACTATATGTGCAGTTTGGGCTTTGAGTTTCCGAACATTCTGTAATTTATATGTATTTATATATTTTTTTAATTGAGCTTAGTAACGTTCAAATCCGATTCTGGTATCTATTTATATTTTAAATTTCGATTCTAAATCTTAAAACTATTGGATTTATTGCCCCTTGTCTTACTACCCGTCTGGGTTGTACACATACGTTCTAGTTACGCTAATGTGTTAGCGCTTAAGAAGGTTGAATTTAGAATAAATGTACCCTTCATTTTCGTGTATAAGGGAAAACCATACTTCAGTACACCTGACAGGGTATCGAACACCTAGCCTCTTCGTCACAGACAAACCAGTCTAGAAGAGCCTGTCATTTAGGCCGTACATACACCTACGCGTTATAATCAAGAAACAAATTTAGGTGGCCTAAGAATTCTAGACAGTTACTTAAAAATTAAAAAAATTACCTAAAAATATGAACAAAAGCTTGTCATGAATCCACACAACTAAATCAAACATGATATTTACAAATGCAAACTAAAACATTTCCCCTAACAACTAAACTGTTGCATTCTGCTGAATATAATATTTATTTACAAATATCTGTTTGAGAAGTAATACTACCCCCTCCCAACGCAACCCTCTCAAGCCTAATTGCAGTCTCACCAGGAATGTGTATTTTACAAAGACAAGCAAATAGGATACAAAGTTCATAGCCTACATTATCTTCTAATTCAGACAACTGTGGTACAAAGTTCATGGCCTATATTATCTTCTCATTCAGACAACTGTAATACAAAGTTCATAGCCTACAGCCTACATTATCTTCTCATTCAGACAACTGTGATACAAAGTTCATGGCCTACATTATCTTCTCATTCAGACAAATGTGATACAAAGTTCATAGCCTACATTATCTTCTCATTCAGACAACTGTGATACAAAGTTCATGGCCTACATTATCTTCTCATTCAGACAACTGTGGGTTGGAAATATTTATGTTTGAGTATTTAGGCATTTGTAAAATATATATAGTATTTAAAAATATACCTACTCAGTGTAAATGCCTTAAAAATCTTATAAATACCTACAAATGACGCAAACCAAGAAAATATGACCATAAATTCCAAAATCACAAAAAATGCCCTATAAATGATACATTTCTACAACCAGGGTATCATGAACAGAGTTACTATAATTACGAGCATTGAATGTGATGAACTAAAAACAAAAAAAACATGTCAACTAATGTAGTAACATTTGGATAATTCGAATCCAACATTATTCCCCATGAAACTCCCATCTATATCAATGGTAAAAAATAACATTTAATTCGAGTTTTAGAAGAAAATATTTGAATAATTCGATGCCTATACATTGTTAGGCTGTTTCTGAAGCACTTACAGTGGTAGAAAAACTGAAAAGATTCACTAAATACTGACAGAACATTTTACTACAAATTAGTGACCTTAAAGATTTTATTTATTGTGTCAAGATAAGAAAATTACAACAAACCGATATAACTAATTTTTTCAAACGTAATATCAAAAATGGATTTAATTCGGCAATTTTTTTTATGTTTTTTTTTCAAGTTTTTATGTTTTGTATTTTTTTAATGTATTTATTTTGTATGTGTGTTTTATATAGAATATGGGTCTATAACATGTGTGTGTGTGTGTGTGTGTTTATATGTAGCATATTTTAAGGTTACTTATTTATTGTGTACCAGCTGCCAAGATACTCATAAAAATTGTTAATTCAAATTTTGAATATTTTAAGTTTTTTAGATCCCCTGGACTTCTAACTACATGCGTTGAACAACTAACTAAATGAGTTGAACTTCTAACTAAATGAGTTGGACTTATAAATGAGTTGGACAACTAACTACACGAGTTGGACTTCTAACTAAATTAGTTGGACTTCTAACTAAATGATTTCTAGTGTATAACATTCGTTGCTGCGCTGAACCCCGAGAAGTGTCCGAACCTGTAAAGTGATACTATCGATACTCGCAGCTAGATATCGATATGGCTGGTGGTAGTGTCAGCCAGCAGATTCCCCCCTCACCCCTAGCTCATCTGCTGGGAGTGGTTGGTGAGGGGGTTGGAGGGTGGGCAACCCACCCTCGCTATGCAGGGGATGATTAATGAGACCAGAGTCAACATGGCTTCTCCACCCCCTCCTCCTCCAACCCCCTGCTCCCCTGACTCAACATATACAAATTTATTAGACATGGAGCTGAAACGGGCTGGGCCGGGGTTAGTAGCCCAGCTATAGCTCGTCCATTGTGAGCTAAACACTGGTAGAACTCGCAGGGTTACTGTGACTGACTGTATTGTACTGTACAGGGCTACTGTGACTGACTGTATTGTACTATAAAGGGTTAGTAGCCCAGCTATAGCTCGTCCATTGTGAGCTAAACACTGGTAGAACTAGCAGGGTTACTGTGACTGACTGTATTGTACTGTACAGGGTTACTGTGACTGACTGTATTGTACTATAAAGGGTTAGTAGCCCAGCTATAGCTCGTCCATTGTGAGCTAAACACTGGTAAAACTAGCAGGGTCACTGTGACTGACTGTATTGTACTGTACAGGGTTACTGTGACTGACTGTATTGTACTATAAAGGGTTAGTAGCCCAGCTTTAGCTCGTCCATTGTGAGCTAAACACTGGTAGAACTAGCAGGGTCACTGTGACTGACTGTATTGTACTCTACAGGGTTACTGTGACTGACTGTATTGTACTGTACAGGGTTAGTAGCCCAGCTATAGCTCGTCCACTGTGAGCTAAACACTGGTAGAACTCGCAGGGCTACTGTAACAGACTGTATTGTACTGTACAGGGTTAATGTGACTGACTGTATTGTACTGTACAGGGTTAATGTGACTGACTGTATTGTACTGTACAGGGTTAGTAACCCAGTTATAGCTCGTCCATTGTGAGCTAAACACTGGTAGAACTAGCATGGGTTACTGTAACAGACTGTATTGTACCGTACAGGGTTAGTAACCCAGCTATAGCTCGTCCACTGTGAGCTAATCACTGTAGAACTAGCAGGGTTACTGTGACTGACTGTATTGTACTGTACAGGGTTAGTAGCTCAGCTATAGCTCGTCCATTGTGAGCTAAACACTGGTAAAACTAGCAGGGTTACTGTGATTGTATTGTACTGTACAGGTCTAGACAACCAGCTGATTCACAAGCAGTTACTGTGAGATGTTACTGCCTCACGGGTTACTGTCCCCTATGTGAATTGTGAAGCATTATACCCTGGCGGGCTACCCCGTACTCCCCTCCTCGCACTGACAGATGTGAGAATGCAGTAAATCTGCTCCGAATAATCGCGCCAACATGTTATGTAAATTGAGGGTTACCCGAAATCTAGCGCAGGAGTCTTTAAGTGACTTCTCAGCGCGGCACTTATTGTTATTATTCCAGGCCGTTAGTCCTGGTGCTAATGGTCGACTGTGAGCGCTGCACTGCGGCGAGACACGGCACTAATCAATCAACTTAGCAACGGTACCTTCATGTAACAAGGGAATATGTCTTCTGCTGGCTGACTTGAGCGACTTTAGCCCGCGTCTTACTACCCGTTCCGATTGTTCGCGTATTCACGCTTTACAGAGGGGTTGAATTAGAGACTGAAGGGAGTGAAAGACTATTTAGGAACAAGCCTCCCATGTTTATACCTCACTGGAATCCGAACCACAACTTCCTCTGTCACTGATATAACATTATATTGAGAGAGTGACGCCTTAGACCGTGCAACCACTGATTTGAGTAACATCATTATCCTAAACAATCATCATCAACTATTCCCAGCCTGTGGTCGGGTCAGTTTAGTAAAATGCCTCCATCTTCCTCTACACTTCCACCATTCTTCCTACTTTATTTGCTTCTATTCTTCTACTCTCACTCGCACATTTGATGTTATTTTCTCCTCCCATCTCCGAGAAGGTATGGCGATGTAATAAGGATAGAAAAGAATACCAAAGAGTTTGGAGGAAAAAGACCGCAAGGGAGAATAAGAAACTTATTGAGTAGCGATGTTGTATGCGACCCGCTTCGGTGGCTGCACGGTCTAAAGTTGGATTCACATACACAGGACTGTGCACCGGCTGTGTTGTGTCACTACCATTCAAGGTCGGATCCAGGGGCTGTTGTCAACGGGGGAGGGATTAGGTTTCAAGCTCTTTCAAGTATAGATCTAATATTTTGATCCAAAATAATAAAATTGCTAGTTTACAGAATTAATTTTAATAAATTATGATAATAAAAAGAGGTCTTGTAAGAAAATATCACAATTTTTATTAGAAAATTTGAAATTAAAAAAAAATCACTGTCACCAAAAAGTAATAAATATGTACAATACATAGGCCTAAGATGTTTTAGTACTTAATGGAAAAAATATGTATTTAAATACAAATAATTGGTTAGCATAATAAACTTAGTAATTTAATAAACTAAAAGGGTTAGTTTTAAACAATAAACTCGAATATATGAGTACAATTTTTTTTGCAAAACCTTGTTCATTTATACCGGGAAATCTTGATGGAGTTGTAGTAATGTTAAGACCATCATGATGGAGATGTAGTAACTATTAGGGTTTTACGCTTAAGTACTAACATTTCCTTGTTTGGGCTAAGAAAAAACCAGATAGTTTGGGACATTTTTTGTATATTTTATTTGCAACACGAGGTTGGATTCAAACACTAGTGAAGTGAAAACAAACTAATATATAAAAAATAAAGCCAGAGCTCTACTGTTTATAGTTATATAAGTCTCTTTTCTTCGAGATTATCGCTGGCGCCGTGGCTTAGTTGGTTAAAGCGCCTGTCTAGTAAACAGGAGATCGGGAGTTCGAATCTCCCCGGTGCCTTGTGGACATACTTTTTTTTTTCTTTTAGAATTTGTTAAGTAATCACTTGATATTATTTAAAATAAAGCCGATATTTAAAAATCTTGAAGTTCTGTTATTACACATAAAAAGAAAGAGTGGAACTTTGTACTACGTTAAGGATGGGGTGGAAAGGCAAGAGAGTTAAAAGTATTTTATAAGTTTGTATTTTTTTGGTCAAAATAAATAAAATATTACTCCAGTAAAAACACCAAGGCATCTCGCTCAGTATAATTATAATAATCCATAAATATCCCCAAAAGTGCGAAGTGTGAGACCAGCTATGGTGGGAGAAAGAGATGAGGGCAGAGGTAATCAAAATAAAGTCAAAATTGCGCTAGTTTATCAAACGATAGAGTTTGTTATAACCAGGGCACCGACTTTATGATCTGAAAACTAGCAAAAGAATCACCTTTAAATGATTTAAAAATTAAGTTTAAATTTACAAAAATGACCTAAACACAATATGAGCAAAAAATCTTA
This sequence comes from Timema genevievae, assembly GCA_902155825.1. Lineage (NCBI taxonomy): Eukaryota > Metazoa > Arthropoda > Insecta > Phasmatodea > Timematidae > Timema > Timema genevievae. Next base: position 15,811 of record CABFWO010007378.1, on the reverse strand, counting down.
GTATCCTGTTGAATATAATCTAGATTAACAAATATCTGTTTGAGAAGTAATAGCTACCCCCTCCCAACGCAACCCTCTCCAGTCTAGTTGCAGTCTCACCAGGAATGTGTATTTTATAACCAGACAAGCAAAGAGGATACAAAGCTCATGGCCTGCATTATCTTCTTATTCAGACAACTGTGATACAAAGTTCATGGCCTACATTATCTTCTCATTCAGACAACTGTGATACAAAGTTCATGGCCTACATTATCTCTCATTCAAATAACTGTGATACAAAGCTCATGGCCTACATTATCTTCTCATTCAGACAACTGTGATACTAAGTTCATGGCCTGCATTATCTTCTCATTCAGACAACTATGATACAAAGTTCATGGCCTACATTATCTTCTCATTCAGACAACTGTGAAACAAAGTTCATGATCTATATTATATTCTCATTCAGACAACTGTGAAACAAAGTTCATGGCCTACATTATCTTCTCATTCAGACAACTGTGAGCAGGAAACCATTTGTGTTTAAGTATCTATGCATTTTTAAAGTATATATAGTATTTAAAAGTATACTTATTCAATGTAAATGCCTAAAATTGAATTTAAAAAAGCCTAAAAATGACTTAAAAGTGACGCAAACCAAGAAAATATAATCTAAATTTGAAAATGACAAACAATTGATAAAAAAAATGCCCAACAAAATATACATCCTCACAACCAGGGACTCATGGACAGAGTTTATGTAGGTCTACTTATGAGCACTTTGTAGGATGAACCAAAACAAAAGATAACTTGTTATAAAAGTCCAGGTCCTGGTTATAACATGTTATCAAAGTACAGATCCTGGTTATTACATGTTATTAAAGTCCGGATTCCTGGTTATAACATGTTATTAAAGTCCGGATCCTGGTTATGACATGTTATCAAAGTACAGTTCCTGGTTATAACATGTTATCAAAGTCCAGGTCCTGGTTATAACATGTTATCAAAGTACAGATCCTGGTTATGACATGTTATCAAAGTCCGGATCCTGGTTATGACATGTTATCAAAGTACAGATTCCTGGTTATAACATGTTATTAAAGTCCGGATCCTGGTTATGACATGTTATCAAAGTACAGTTCCTGGTTATAACATGTTATCAAAATCCGGATCCTGGTTATGACATGTTATCAAAGTACAGATCCTGGTTATAACATGTTATCAAAGTCCAGGTCCTTGTTATAACATGTTATTAAAGTCCAGTTCCTTGTTATAACATGTTATCAAAGTCCAGTTCCTGGTTATAACATGTTATCAAAGTCCAGTTCCTGGTTATAGCATGTTATCAAAGTCCGGGTCCTGGTTATGACATGTCCGGGTCCTTGTTTTGATTGATTCTCTATCGATATAACTCTACGTTAGCTTTATTTTTTAGACTGTGGTTAGTATGTTAAGTTATCTATTTTCTCCTCAGTAAATGAACGATTCCCTCGGTGCGTCTTGCGTCTGCGACCAGCGACCGGACTGGTTACCATGGTTTGTTATGTGGCCAGTTCCTTCGAGGCGACTGCGGCTGGTGACTAGAGTACGCGTCCAGCATCTTTACATTACGTCTGCGTCCACACTGTTGAAATAAACGAAACTCTTAGGCCTGTTCTACACTAGCGGTTAAAACGCTAGCAACCGCGCCTTTGAATGAAACCCTTGTTAGCAAGTTATAAACGGGCAATCCCTTGCCGCTTGTACACTCTTGGAGGTGATGGAAATATACCGAGTGGAAGGTCCGCTAGGAGGGATTGCCCGAGCAGTTCTTTATTGACTACAAGACAAGGATACAGAATCAAACAATTCCTTGACCCGATCACGAGTTGGTGGTGACTGACGGTCGTTGAACACCCATGATATTCACAACTCCAGGTGCAGGTCTGTCCACCATGATCTCACTTTCTGTTCTTCCCGGTCCCGCGGGTGCCTTCGGTTGAGGGCGGTCCCGATAAATGATCTGGGGCGAGGGTGGCGGCTGGTATCCCGCAGGGTAGATAGAGTCTGACGTGGCGTCCCCCACCGCCATGATCGCCCCACACCAGGAGTGTGTTACCGCTATGAACACCATGCTCCATCTGTGAAGTGGACGCTGTTGGGTTGTCGGAGGCAGATAAGGGCAGTCCTCCGTGAGGGCCACCAGGAATCTCGTCTCGTGTGAACCTCTGCCTGGAGACATCTAGGGGATATTGGCCTTCATAGCTAGGGCTAACCTGAGGGGTTGAGCTTCTGTAGCGACAAGCGTCGGTGCGTTGAAAGAGCCCGACGACCCCCCACGCGTTCTCCGGAAACGCAGGCGTAGACGTCCCTTGGGGTGGAGCCCCAGCACCGGGGGTCGGAGCATCCGGAGTCGTTGACCCAAACCGGTCGGTGATCAGTCGGAACTGTTGCTTCATCACTGGCCTGGACTCCTGTAGGGTCTGAAGTTGTAAGGCCATTGTCTGGGCGTCCGTCATGACTGGTGTCTTCTTTAGATGACGTTGACTGTAAACTGTCCGTCATGACTGGTGTCTTCTTTGGATGACGTTGACTGCAAGGTGTCCTTCATGACTGGTGTCTTCTTTGGATGACGTTGACTGCAAACTGTCCGTCATGACTGATGTCTTCTTTGGATGACGTTGACTGCAAGGTGTCCGTCATGACTGGTATCTTCTTTGGATGACGTTGACTGCAAGGGGTACTTCATGACTGGTGTCTTCTTTGGATGACGTTGACTGCAAGGTGTCCATCATGACTGGTGTCTTCTTCGGATGACGTTGACTGCAAACTGTCCGAGGCGCTTGCCTGGACAATCTTGTAACTTACCCGAGTCCAGTAGTGAGGACCACCGGGGTAGAGGATCTTCTTGCTCAGCAGGTGTTGGCTTTGTAACCTTGATGAGTACCTCAACTTTCTTAGGCATAAGAAGACTTTTTATTGAGCTCCCTCCTATAGGCCTAGTATTTTAGTAGAGTTATCTTTAGTTTTGTCACTATTGCTTGCCAACACAAGAAATAAATAGAAGTTGTTTAAAACAAATACTTAAAAAAGAAGAATTTGGTTCAAAGGAACCGCGCTATTCTAGGAAATCTTAGGTCCCAGTCGGTATAAGCTTACAGTGATGATGATGATAATAATAATAATTGTTGTTGTCTTTATTTACATGAAGAAATTAAGGCATAAGCCTTCTCTTACATTTAACCATGTCTTAATTTAAGATTACACTGCCTTTATCAATTATTATTATTAAATAAAACACAGGAGACAAATATTTGAGAAAAAACATTAACAAGGTGGTGCTTACAATCCAGGGAGATTTAAATATTAAAGGGGTTGGTGGGGTCCTCAGTCCATGTCACAGTTTTATGTTTGATTGGGCTGGTTTTGAAAATGGTCCAAGATTTCTCCATAGAAGAGGTCGACAGTTTAATTGTAAGGGCGGAAAAGCACCCCTCAATTTTTGACATATCTTCGCCAATGTATAAAATTGTTGCCCAGACGTTCAGCTCTAACGCAATATTTAATTCCACGTTCTGTTATTTCAAAATATGGTTCACACCAAAATAAAGTATAAAGATTCCAACAGGGCTCTTTTCCCTTAACAGCCCTATAGTTTGAGTTTTATTAATAGAAGCAATTGTGTGAATATGTGATATTAGCTCATCTTCAACAAGTTTTTAATAATAATCACGGAGCTATGAGACCAGTCTCGATGAAAAAGAGCTCTATATTTTTCCTTTCTCTTAACAAATACAGTCATTGTTTGATATTTGAGAACTAGCAGAGACCTTTCCTCTTTACCTTTAGATGACAAGTTTAGTACTTTTCTTTACCCACTTTCTTATTGACATGACGAAGTGTGGTTTATGTGAAGGAAGAAAGGGAGTATAAGCTTGGACAGAATAGATAAGTAGTTCCAGAAAACAACATTGACCATTGTATTTGAGAACGTGTGGCCTTACAGCGACTGGTACTTTCTCGCTGAACGAGGCGGCAGCCTTAAGGACAGTATTTTTGCAGTCTATAGCAAAAACAAGTGTAGGCAAAATAAATCAAATATGTCTTCAGTAAAAACATAGAATTTAGTTTTCTTCACACGGTGATATCAACAGCTGTTGAATATCTGTTCAGGCTGTCCTGGAACTTAATGACAGCCTTTCCCTCTTCATTTAAAAGTTTGTCAACCAACGCCGCTATGCTCATGTCAGATATTCAACAACTGTTGATATCATCACCACGTGAAGAAATTAAACTCTTTGTTTCTACTGGAGCAATGTTTTATTTATTTTGCTGGAAGCAATCTTTATCTACAGAAAATACTTCCCTCAGTCTTGACATCTGCTCTAGGAATTTCGTCACACCTTTGCTTCTCTAAATATTAAAGTTATATTTTTAATTATTTAAAATTTCACTAAAATTATTTGTTGGTGATTGGGAGGGGAAGCGTCACAGTAGCAGGAATTGAGAGGAGCATAATCAAGTAGTGATGTAGAGTCCCAGGAACACAGTAAGGTAGTGATGCAGAGTCCCAGGAACACAGGTAGTGATACAGAGTCCCAGGAACACAGTCAGGTAGTTATATAGAGTCCCAGGAACACATGTAGTGATACAGAGTCCCAGGAACACAGTCAGGTAGTGATGCAGAGTCCTAGGAACACAGTCAGGTAGTGATTCAGAGTCCCAGGAACACAACCAGGTAGTGATGCAGAGTCCAGGAACACAACCAGGTAGTGATGCAGAGTCCAGGAACACAGGTAGTGATACAGAGTCCCAGGAACACAGTCAGGTAGTGATGCAGAGTCCCAGGAACACAACAAGGTAGTGATACAGAGTCCCAGGAACACAACCAGGTAGTGGTGTAGAGTCCCAGGAACACAACCAGGTAGTGATACAGAGTCCCAGGAATAGGAAGTGAAAGGAACACAGTCAGAACAGGTCCTGTGCCTCTCCACGCCTGCCAGGGATGGTTGGATCAATAGCAGTCTAGCAACATCTCATCTTTAAACCACGCCCCTCCCTCCCTCCAACAACCCTCCCAGACCTTGTCCGCCAATGGGGGGAGAGGACTGGAACTGATAACAGCACTGGCCCTCTTCACTCGGGGACAGCCGGACAAGGGACATCTTGCAACAAGTTGGACTCTCTGGATGTCCCAGGGACACTACCTCTTGCAACAAGTTGGACTCTGGTTGTCCCAGGGACATTACATCTTGCAATAAGTTGGACTCTCTGGTTGTCCCAGGGATACTACATCTTGCAACAAGTTGGACTCTGGTTGTCCCAGGGACACTGCAGGGATCTACAGTTGGGAGGACAATATTTTACTTTAATTATTATCAAAAAATCTCAAACTAAGTTATCAGATTGTAACTAAAGCACTCGAGATATCCAATATTTTAATGTTCCCCCTCCAGTTTATTCTCCCGAGGAGGTTAACATCAGAGAAGATACCCAATGAGTCCCAATAAAGCAATAACAACTATTACAGTTCTCTTTTCGTACTCCTGTAGCTCGTCTACTGTAGCGCTTGGTGGTTGAAAGTGTTACCAACGTCGGACCTGCTGTAGACAAGATATGTTAATACTTCAATAATATAATAGGTTATATCCCCGTTCATATTTGAATGTAACCACTTCATAATTAGATGATTGACTGAAGTAATGAGGTAAGGAGGTAAGGAAGGAGATTCAAACCTGGGTCTGTGGTGCAGACCACAGCCATACCAGTAGCGGAGCGAATTTTGTTTGCTTGCCATAACCACCATTTTGTTTGCTCGCCACAACCGTCATTTTGTTTGTTCACCACTATCACCATTTTGTTTGTTCACCACTAGACTACCGCCATTTTGTTTGCTCACCATAACCACCATTTTGTTTGCTTACATTACCGCCATTTTGTTTGCTCACCATAACCACCATTTTGTTTGCTCACCACAGCTGCCATTTTGTTTGTTCACCACTACTGCCATTTTGTTTGCTCACCATTACCGCAATTTTGTTTTCTCGCCATAACCGCCAGTTTGTTTGCTTGCCACAACTGCCATTTTGTTTGTTCACCACTACCGCCATTTTGTTTGCTCACCATTACAGCAATTTTGTTTGCTCGCCATAACTGCCATTTTGTTTGCTCGCCACAACTGCCATTTTGTTTGTTCACCACTACCACCATTTTGTTTGCTCACCACTACCTCAATTTTGTTTGTTCGTCATAACCGCCATTTTATTTGCTCGCCATAACTGCAATTATTTTTACTCGCCATAACCGCCATTTTGTTTGCTCGCCATAACTGCAATTTTGTTTGCTCGCTATAACCACCATTTTGTTTGCTCGTCATAACCGTCATTTTGTTTCATCGCCATAAAATTTTGTTTTTTTCTATGGATAAAAGAGTTTTATCACACCGTAAATTTACGCTTTGTAATCAATTATTTTTATTGATAAAAAAAAGGGGGGTTCAGAAGTTTAGAATATTGCAGTACTCATCAATACGAGTAAAAAAGGTATTAGTGAACCTAGATCCACAAACCAACCCACACAGAGGCAATTTTGTATTTTGGTAATAGCAAAATTTAAGATAAAAAATGAAATGGTATTAGAGTTATATGGCACGAATTTATTAGCTTATCACTAAGAAAAGGTGTTTCACGTGTCAATTTCTACAAAAATTTCACGTCTTCGAATCAGACTGTAAAACGTAACAGATTTCATGTTAATTCTTTCAGAATTTAAGGATCACAGTTTGAAAGATATAATAAGCCTCACTTTTCCTCACTTTCTCAAATCAGGGTGAAAGTTCTTTGATTTTTTTTTTACGATCCTAACATAAAAACGAGCATTTGATAACAAGACATTCTCATAAGTTTTCCCGACCCCGGTGCGCAGTTTTTTTAAAGGTAGTGAAAGCGACCTTGGCCGATATCTTTTATCGGGGGTTTTCGACAAATTGGGGTGGCCCTACCTCCTTTGGGGCCTCGAGAGGACAGGAACCTCATGACTTATATCGGAGTAACAGTCACGGTCAAGCCATCTATCAGAATGGACGTAGTCAAACACAAGGCCGTAGCAAGCCAATAATGTCAGGGGGGGGGGGGGG
>CABFWO010007377.1:11324-25556 GCA_902155825.1 Timema genevievae | reverse complement strand
AGCGTTCAGAGTCTAGTTTTTAAATTATTGTCTTAGCTTCATCTTACTACCCATCTGAGCTATCTGCATCTAACCACACTAATGTGGTAGATATAATTTAAAAGAAATGCACCTTTATTTGCGAAACCATTTAGGAAAAATTACCCCCCCCCGGTTTGAATTCAAATTCTGACCTCATCATCGGCAAACCATACGAGACATTCTTGACGTTTAGTTGGCGTGCCCGTCAAAACGGGAGCTGCTAATTCAATCTCTGGTATCGTTAATATCCCGTCCCATGACTTATTAACCGGGGTATTAGACGCGGTTATCCGAGTGTAGTTTCCTGCATCCTTCACCTGACAACAAGGAAACTAGGGTCAGTTTAAATGTCTGTATTTTATAATTTGTTGTAATATTTTCAAAATTGTTTCCGCTGGTCTCATTTCCGCTGTTTTCTAACTTGAATACAAACCATCTCACCACGATATGACATCTCTTTTGAGTTGTTTTATCTTCCTGTGTTATCCCTGGGGTACTTTCAAGGCCACGGTACTATTTTCAATCATTATTTAAATAATGTGTTATTTAAAATATAGAAAGGAAACTTGAATACACAGCATGCTTAGAAAAGTAAAATTTTAATTTTAAAAACCAGATCACTTTATAATAAACACGGAGAATCGAGTTTACATTGTACTAATATGTGCTGACAGTTGTTAAAGTGTGTGGTGATATGTTTCCAACGTCACTATCTTTATAAACAGTATCACACTGTACTAATATGTGCTGACAGTTGTTAAAGTGTGTGGTGATATGTCCCAACGTCACTATCTTTATAAACAGTATCACACTGTACTAATATGTGCTGACAGTTGTTAAAGTGTGTTTAAAATTAGTTTTAAATCAAAATGGACGGATATATGAAGCTCATAGGTCGAAACGTACCCTCGAGGTCTATATACCTGAATTATTTGGATCGAGACCACAGAACCGAGCGAGATTGGTTCGACAACCTCTCGACATCACCAATATATTTATTGTAATGAGACGTTTAAGCGCCTTGTGTAATGAACGCTAAGAGTCGTATCAAAGCGCGGAGTCAGATGACACGGGGCTGCATTAGGCACTATTTGTTTGATAAATTAATGTTGTTTGGTTTCCCCCATTACTTCTTGGTACCCTTTCGGGCTGTACGCATATATTAATTACGTTAGTTGAATATGGGTGAGGAAGGTGGAACTTTGAGAAAATGTAACGAAATTACGTGTACAGAGAGTGAGAAACTATTTGGGAAATACGCCCTCGGTACAAATGGTCGGGATCCGAACCTCATACTCCCCAACACCTGCAATCCAGAATGACGTAAGAATGACGTGATGGACTGTAAGACCACCGATGCTGGGTCGTGTTATTGTTCTAATCAATTCTACCGTTTCGAAAGCATTGAATTGACATATTCGTTAAATTAGGAGCTGGAAACTATTTTTAAAATTGAATCGTCAGGTAAATTCTTTCAAAAAGTTAATAAAACCAGAACTACTCCAATGTGCTTACGCGTTACGGACCGTGTTCTAAATCTTTCACCTTTGACAGAGGGTGTCAATGTTGACAGTTGGCTACATTATGCCCCTTATAATGTTTTAAAATAATATACTTTAATGATTTCCTTTAAGTGCGTGCTGGCTATAGCTCAATCTGCAATACGTATGCACACTAAGGGTCCTGTGTTTGATTCCCGTATTGGCTGAAATATTACCAATATTCCGTTGTATTTGTTTCTTCTTGGTGACCTCGTGGTCTAGGGGTAAGGTGTCAGACTTCTGTGCTGAGGGTCCGGGGTTCAATCCTAGGTCCCGGCACAGATTTATCTGATTGCCAAACCCTTCCTTCACCTCTGACAAGACGTGTATCAATCACAAATTTTGAATGTGAGGAATGCCAGGCCTCCACCGTGGTTCGGATCCCACGTTAAACTGTAGGTCCTCCATTTCATCTCACAATCACCCTACCATTACACATTAGTGTAAGTGCGTATAACCCGAACGGGTAGTAAGACGCGGCGCTAATAATAATAATAATAATAATAATAATAATAATAATAATAATAATTGTTTCTTACCACAAAGTGTTACCACGCCAATGTGTGTTCTGGCCGCTGTTTGGTAACTAGTAGCCGGCACTAAACTGTTACAAATAAACGATCGATAGCAGCTGGAAACTCTCGACAGTGTGTGTGTAGCTCCGCTGGTGGACGGATGTGCGTGGCTGCAGGGGAAGATCACGACGACATGTTGGTCACAGAGCGGCGCGGAGGTGTCTGGACGTCCTGCTACACGGCTCTTATAACAGGTTGCTTAGCCTTAGCTGACCGTTACTAGATCTACCTTCACGTATTCATACGTCAAGTCATGTGATATGTGGCTTGATCACTTCCTATAAATTAACAGTAATTATTTAGGAATATTTGCGTTACGAAATTTTAACTGGATTTTCTCCCAATTTAAAGGTTTCTGGCCAAATTTGGCGATGTCCACGACAAATAAAATAACTATTGAGATTATTATTTGTAGAAAATTAAACTAACCGTTTATACTAAAGCAATATTTAGTTTGTTCAAAAATAGTTTTTTGACGTAAAAACTTCCAAAATACGATTTAATTGGAGAAAAATAATAATAATTCATTCTTTTTCTATCTGCTTGGAAAAAAAATATATTCTTTTTCTATCGGCTTACTGGCGGTGCATTGTGTTTTAACCATATTTTATAACTTAAATGTTTTGTTTCGAAGTCCTGAGAATGATGCTGGCGAGCGTCGAAACCAGTAAATATTAACGGGAAACCTAGCTGCCATTTAAAGGAACATGGGATTAGATTTCAGACGAGGAAAATAATTCTTCCTTTTTCAATCAATACTTTATTACCTTTTCTCTTTGACATATATTACAGCATCATCCATTTTGACTTTTAAAATATCATTGTGTAGATTAATATTTAAAAATATTGTTTTCACTTTAACATCTGACGTTCTATTTAACTCATTTCAACTTGAATTATAAATTTAGATGTAATTTTAACTTGTTAAATGTTCTTTCTCAATTGTATTTGTTTATTACTTATAACAATCTATACACTCCATATTGTCAAAGATAAAAAAAATATTCTAAAGCTTTATAAACTTGTTCAATTACTATTACTTTACTATGATAGCATTTTAATATTGTACACATAGTCCATCTATTTATTCCATCTCAATATTATATGTATATAAATTCTCAATCTTTCAATTAAATTATAATTTCCTTACTATCACAAGATAGATTACGAGCACAGGATGAGTGAGGTGAATATAAGAGGTTGTACCAGCGATTGCCATGAGGAGTATGGAAAAATACATGAACAAAATCAGTGTGACTCTTTTGCATTCTGCAGGTTTTCAAGTGCACTTTGAATTTCTTTAACTTTTTATGGGGAAAATATTGGGGAAGTCTTCATTATGTAAATTTTGTTCAAAACATAAACATTATTGGACAGATTTATTTTCATGTTTGTTATAACATATAGTTTATGCTCAACATTGATAACATTTTGCTATATCAGTAGTCTTGTTTTATAGGTATTACTATCTGAAGAGACATCTGAAGATATCAGGACCTGACGTATGAATAAGTGATGGTAGAACTAATAACTTTTCAAGCAGTCATATAAGGTTCTTTCTAAGAAAATAGGACTGACAGTACATAACAATAATATTCACACAACGTGTAGGGTTTATGCACGAAGTAAGTAGGACAAAAGTTGACAAACCGGGAATCGATTCCGACCATGTGCACTTGTTTTGCCCTTGTCCACAATTTAGTTTTCCGCCCTCAAAAGAAATGCTAATATTTTTAAAAATCCACACTTCTTATTGTGTATTCCAGTCTCTGTCACTATCGAGTACGAATATGTTATATACACGAGCATGCGCAGTGCAGGTTTTTATTCATGTCCCCTCCGCAACATAAATATCCGGATATAATCCTCTGCTCGTTAGGGACGTCTGGCCAAGAGGGGGATCAACCACAATTACTGCGGTACCCTCCTAATTTGATAGAAATATCCTCCCCCCCCTGCCAGGAATATTAACGGGCTCTTCAGTTGCACTCGGAAGGGGAATTAATACGAGGGCTGCTTGCGAAAACTCGAGTCGGAACGGGATGACGTGGAAAATATAAACACGCGGGTTTTTGCAAATTTTATAGCATGTTATAGTGTGTTTCTTGAGCTCTGTCAACAATAGCAGGTAAAGAGCTCCTGCTAGATAAGAGCTGTTTGTGAGGCAAAGGACTGCGTTTGCTGATACCTATTTTATGATATAATCCTAGATATTTACATATTAATGTAGACGTGGCAGTGTGGTTGACTCCAAATGAAATTTTGTCGCTTGATTTTGTGTGATTCTTACAAAAGAACGACTCATAACTATACAAAACAATATAAACTTACTCTAAATAATATAATAAAATAAAAAAGTTTTGATTACTAATTGATTATAAATTAATTTTTTGTTAGCACTTGGCAAAACTCTCATAAATAATTATATACTATGCTAAATGATTCGTCACAAATACCCATGGAAAAATAAATCCTCAACATTTGACCCAACCAACCGGAATATTACCAATTCTTCTTTGTTTCTTTATTTTGTTATTGGTCGGGGAAGGGGAATACTATTTTCAAATTTGATAACATTATAAAGTGGTTTAAAAATAAGGAGGAATAAAACTATGAAATTTGAAATTGCCTATAGCCACAATAAATAATAATTAGGCGCTGGTGGTTTTATTAATAGGAATTCACCTTTAAACCTGGATACAAATATAAGTAATAATAATATTACAGATTTTTCAAAACCTAATAATAAGCTTTGTTTTCCAATATTTTAAAAATATCTCTCAATTTAATAAAAAGCATTAATTTTATTGTAAAACATTTGAGTTTATAGTGTTTGTTTTAGTGTGGAATGAACGTTAATGTACTATTATTTTTATTTGGCAATAAAGGTTAGGATAAGGGTTTGAAGGTTTGAGGGTTTATTTTCAAATATAGCCAAAGCTAGGAATAAAGGTTTTATTTAAAACTTTTTTTGTGATAGTATTCTTTTATCAATTCAATTGTTCAATCACACCCTCAAAAATAAAATACATTTTAGTAATAATGGGTAGGTTATTAAAAAATTACAAAATGTTTTTGGTCAAAATATTAAAGCAAACAAATATTTAAAAAATAACACTAGGCCTGTATATGGTTTTTAGTGGAATATATTGAGCTTCAGATGCATTTAAATTATATTAAGCTACAAAGCGATAAACAACGTGTCAAAGGAATTACAAATTGTGGTTTATCTCTTTTTATCATACACGTTGCGTGTGTATGAATTACATCCTAGTCATAGTATTTTCAGTTGTTTTTTCACTCCCAAAAGATGTTGCTGTAATTTGTCCATGCGTGTCTGTAATTCACACAAATAGTTGCTTCACTCCTTGAAAACGCCGTGGATCTTAGGCAATACTCTCTGCATGTGCGTTGAGCTGTTAACATACGTTCCAAGGGTGCGTTAGTTTTTAAGGTTTAATACCTTCACATTATTTGAACGCAGCTCATTTTATAAACAAAATATTTACAGTTGTAAAAACCACCATTACAATAATAAAATATAACCACACTTAATGTCGAATGATGTCAGGACTATTGACTTGGAAGATCTAAACTTGCTTCATTGCTTTCAAACCTCACCACAGGAGAATAATCAGTTCAGTTTGTTTTTCTCATCTCCTCTCCAGTAAATTAAATGGGAAATCATTTTTATCATTTATTCAAGGTATTTAACGTCCAATTTCTGATCCGACTGATTATATCGACACACGAATTATAAACTAACTTAAATCCAAAACAGACACAACATCCAGCCCCCAACCGTTAATCCATCACTGTGAAAGGACAAACCCCAATTTCGCAAACAATAAATTTTTCAGCCATTCCGTGAATCGAACCCGGGACCCTCAGCTACCGACTGAGCTAAGTCTTAGGACTCCGATGGTTAGTAATTTCGTTAGCTATCTAGTTATTTTTGTCAAGTTAGAAAACCGTTGTTTATGTTTTAGCGAATGGTCCAATAACTTTTCACACCTACAGGTGGACACGTGGACAAAGGTGTCTGTTTCAACTAGTCTGGTTTGATGGTGAAGGAGAGATATGGCTCCAAATCCCGGTTGACTGTAATCAACTTTTTTATTTCCTAAATTGTTTTCCACCCTTCCTCACTCAAACTGACACATTTCCTCTAAAACTCTGCATTCCTCATTCCAACATGACTACAGAAAATATTCAAACAGCCCTGATGTTTTGTAATACACGGAGCATATACAGGGTGTACCGTAACTTGGGGACCCACTTCAGCGGTGGACAGGAGACACTACAGTTTATATAAACATGTATACACAGGTGTACCGTAACTTGGGGACCTACTTCAGTGGTGGACAGGAGACACTTCAGTTTATAAAAACATTGTATACACAGGGTGTACCGTAACTTGGGGACCCACTTCAGTGGTGGACAGGAGACACTTCAGTTTATAAAAACATGTATACACAGGTGTACCGTAACTTGGGGACCCATTTCAGTGGTGGACAGGAGACACTTCAGTTTATATAAACATGTTGTCCCATTTGACCTTGATTCCGAGTTACAGCCTAGTTATTCCACTAAACTGTTTGTATACCATCTCGACCTGTCGACTAGGTATGTTCTATGGGTTATTCCTGGTTATGCCAAACATCTGGTATTGTTTAAAGAGTGTGGCAATATACGACGCGACTGCAGCATTCAGACTGAAGGTGGTCATTTTAAGCACTTCATATAATGTTAAACAGCTCCACATCACTGGAGTACAAACATAACTAGGTTACCTTGTTGGTAAAATGGAACACGTGTTTATATTAATATCTTTCATTGTATTTGTATCTTCTGTCCACACTACACCCTGTGTATAAAATAATGTCATTAATAACAACGCGCTTCTGTGGTCACGTGCTCTAACGTGCTACTCTCGTGTTGGACTAGACTGCTAAAGACGGTGATAGCAGCGTTCGATCCCGGTCGGGTGTACTTAGTATGCTTTTCCTTAGATGGATTTCCACGCTCCCTCAATGCAAATTGTGGTGCATTTCCTCTCAATTAAACCTTCCTAATCCCTAACACATAAGTGTTATTAGTACATATGCGTATAATCCGAAAGGACAGTAAAATATGGTGCTAAATAATGACAATAATATAAATAATAACAACACAAGCTTTGCATGATTTTATCTGTATGTCACAATCATAATGCTAACCAACCCAATAGTTCATAACCCGTTCGGGTTATACGCTTAAATACTAATTACACTAATGGATTAGGAATTGGGAAGGTTGAATTTAGAGGAATTGAACTCTCATTTGCGTTGAGGGAGAGTGGAAAACCATTTAGGAAAAAACCACCTCCAGTTCACCCGACCGAGATTCGAACCTCGATCTCCCCGTCCTCGGCGGTCTAGCTCAACACGACTGGCGCGTTAGCTAACTACGCCACCGAGGCGGGTTATAAAATGTTAAATATGCTTGATTTACGCTCTACAAATTTAACTTATAACAATAACTTTGCACGTATTACATCAGTACAGATCTTATGTATTAGAAATTCTGAAAACCCTTCAAAATGAACGCTCCACAAAGCAAATTAGTAATTCATGTATTCCTGATTAGCGCGTTCAGATAACGCTCCATATCTCGTGCTCTATGCTAGTCTACACTGCTTACGGAAATGCATACTTTAGTACTCTGGTCTAGTTAGTATTGTTTGTTGAGAAAAGTTTGCAATGATTCATTTTGTGTTGTCAGTAGAACCACAAAACAAGTCGTTTTCATCTTGTGACAAAGTTCGGTGATAAGCTGACAAATGTGACGAACAATGGCAGAGGGTGACTCAATCTGGACCAAACCGTCAAAGTGAGTTTAACACCAAACAATCTTTCACAATGGTTGTTTACAAACTATATCACATGTTAACGATGTTGACTTGAAGGTACGATATTTTAATTACGCTCTAAATTGACAATACTTTGAACTGATTGTTTCTTGTGGAAATGTTGCAATAAGTCAAATTTGTTTGGTCAAATGGACAACATTGAACATTGAGCATTAAACATACTGAGGGGGAAACATTAAAACAGATCTGTACTGTCAATACCTTGAGGTGGGATGGAAGGGGGACACGAGAAAAATAGTGTTTTTGCAGTTTTTATAGCAAAATATTTTTTGGCCAAAATAAATCAAATATTGCTCCAACACAAACATAGAATTTAACTTTCTTCTAATGGTGGCCTTACAATCTCTTGAATATCTATCAAGGGTGTTCTGGAATTTAATGACAACTTTTTGTCTACATTTTAAAAGTTTCTCCTCTAAAGCTGCTCTGCTCATGGCGGATATTCAGGATCGCTTGATAACAACATGTGGAGAAAATATAACTTTTTGTTTTTACTAGAGAAATATTTTATTTATTTTGGATACAAATATGTTTTGGCATAAACACTGAAAAAAACACAACATTTTCTTGCGTTACCTTCCATACAACCTTAAGTAAAAATATAATTCAAGCTTGTATTATTATTATTATTATTATTATTATTATTATTATTATTATTATTATTATTATTATTATTACTATTATTTTTTACAAAAGCGTGTAGGCCCTTATATAGACAATAAGCTTAGCCCTACATGCAAACAGACATCTCTCGGGTGTTTTGTTGCTTTTCAAGTGATAAAACAACTGTACAACACACACATGTGTTCTCACAAACATTGCACATATTTGGTGCACAAATTCAACACTTTCAGGGAATTGATCCCTTTCAAAATGAGGGTAGATTTGGTCCACCAACTTCACAGGACACAATTCACCAAACTATGCCAAATTCCTAACTATAA
This sequence comes from Timema genevievae, assembly GCA_902155825.1. NCBI lineage: Eukaryota > Metazoa > Arthropoda > Insecta > Phasmatodea > Timematidae > Timema > Timema genevievae. Next base: position 16,564 of record CABFWO010007377.1, on the reverse strand, counting down.
CATTCAAACATGTAATATTTCTTCAATGTTTATAAACATAAGACTAGCGTTGCAATGCTTGATGGTTCATGCATGATAAAATCCGCGGGCCGCAAACAGTCATGTGGCCCGCGGGCCGTGAGTTTGTTATGCTTGGTCTAAGTTGATACTTTTCCAATAGCCTGGACTTCCGAGGACAAGGAGATCGTAGTTCGAATCTCGGTTGGGTGAACTAAGTTTTTTAAATGGTTTTACCTCTCCTTCCACATTAATGTGGGTACACTTCTTCTAAATTCAACCTTCTTTATCCCTAACACATTATAGTAACCAGTACATATGCATATAACCAGGACGGGTAGTAGGACGCGGTTACAAAAACACATACTTTTGAATGATGTAGTGAGTACATGCAGGTGGTGGAAGAGCTGTCCCTGGCTGTGTTGGTTTGATGAGTGAGTACATGCAGGTGGTGGAAGAGCTGTCCTTGGCTGTGTTGGTTTGCTATGTGTACCTTGGACCACCAACCAGTTCTTGTAGATCTTGTGATTGAGGTACCTCTCTCTGTTGTTTCAGCCAAACGGAAGAGTGCGGTGGAACTCCTTCAAGAGTCCAAAGCATTCTACGTCAAGTCGGAAACTGTTCTGGACCGCAAACAAGAGCTGAAGAACAGTGGCCACCTGCAGGTGACGTCAGAGCCAGGGGTTCTGTACCTAAGAGCACCTCTCAACAAGTCATCAGCGCCCTGGAACTACAACAGCAGTAATCAGGACGTCAAGTGTGAGTGATAATGAGGTTGTTACAGGGCGGCAAGACAGGCTTATCTCCACCAACATAATATACACTATTGAGTATTGCCGCATGGAGTGTGATGGCTAAAGGTCTACACCGGAGGTAGCATGACTGGAAACAAGTGTTAAACACTGTTAATAACATTGCACTCATGGATCAATTTCCTGCCGGCTTCCATCCGGTGTAAACCTTTGTGTCGTTTTATTGAGCAATACTATCAATTCCTTTCGAAGTGAAAAATTGAATAGTCCAGAGATAAAACATTAGACTTAATTGAAGAATACCAAAAACATGAATGGAATAAAAAATTGTGAATTACTGTTGATACTTGCTAAATCTTCAATTTCAAATTTTCTTTCGTCTTTCTTCAAGCCTGTCCATACTTTGAAGGTATTAACGAACCCACCTCCTTGTAGTCTTTCTGTCTTTCTGCACCAATAATCACCACAAGCTGCAGCAATAGCTGTCTCCTCCTATGAAGTCATGACCTGGCTGCCAATAAAATGCTATAGCTTAAAATACTTTCAGCTATCAATTTGTTTCAGTAACTTTGCTTTCAACTTTTAATCATGGTGGCTACAGACAGGGAAAACAGGGAAAACCTGGAAAAGTTAGGGAATTTTTGAATGATAGGGAAAACAGGGAAATGTCAGGGAATTTAACTAAAAATAAGGAAAAGTCAGGGAATTAAAAAATATGTCTAAAAATCCCATTAATTTTGAAACTAAACACTAAAACAAACGTTAATAGTACCTAAATAAAATAACATTTTAATTTTTAAAATAACTGATAAAACTGTTTATGTTTAGTAGATACATACTTTTTTTAATATCTGATCAAAAATAAATAAAACAAGTCAACATCCACCATTAAAACTGGCAAAAAGTAGTCAGGGAAAATTGAAAAATGTTGCCTGGAAAACCTGGAAAAGTCAGGGAACTTTGTAAAATATGTTTTATAGCCCCCCTGTTAATGTTTTTATTTTCAAATTGTACTGTACATAACATGCTAGGAACATTTTTGTCAAAAATATTGTCACTAACATTTTGTTATCGACATTTACCAAAACAGTCATAAAATAGTTAACTTAATTAACTTATTTATTACTAATATTTTGCTAATAGCAATGTTCTTGCTATCTCTTAATAGTGACTTCAGGCTGGATCTTTATTAAATAGTGTGTAGCGGGCGTACAATGCACACTCATTCACGAGAAAAATACATAGGTTTATAAAACCTAGTGTATAAGTCTTAATTAAATTGATTGTAGTTTGGGCCAACCCCTTTTCGCTACTAGATAATGTTTCTAAAAATTAGACCAGGGACCATAAGCATCGACGTCACAACCCGTCTGGTATCTGATAGTGTTTTGTCAGGACGTTAACTCTACGTTCTGACCGGATTATATAGATAGACCCTAAGAAGTTAAAGTTAAATCAACTTTATGTATTGTTCACTATTAACTATTTATATATTATAAACGCTATCATTGAAAATAATGTATTTCAACTTCTTGCGCACTATGTGCTACACACTATTAGTTATGCGTTGTGCATGAATATAAATCTAGCTCAGATTCAGGCTGCAGGGAGATCGATGTTCGAATACCGTTCGGGTGTAGCCTACTGAAAGGAGTTTTTCCTTAGATGATCTTCCACAATCTCTTACTCAAATTTGGGTACAGTTCCTCTAAAATTCTACCTTCTTAATTCCTATTGGATTGGTCTAATTAATGCATGCGTATGACCCAAATGTGTACTAAGGCACGAGGTAAAACAAAATGTTGCTTGAAATTAAACTACGCATATTTTCAAGATAGTTACTTAACATGTAAAGTCCGTTTTTGAAAACTGGAAATTCATTTTACCACAATGGCGGAAACAAAATATTACAATAATTGCATTTACATCCTAGTACATTTAATTACTGATGTAAAGATACATTATACAATACTCCATAAGGAAGGATTATAGTAGACTTTTGATAACTTTTAGAAGAACTTAATAATAAATCAAATAAGACATATTTCTAGAATGTCAAATCTTAATTACTTTCAATAAATGTTGGTAGTTGTTCCTTTAAATATCAGGCCCAAGACCTACTTAACGGGACATAACTATAAAATCTGTTCCATCACAAATATTTAGTACTAGAACTTAAAAAAAAATCTTCTTTTGAATGTTGAAGTACCTCTGTCTATATGAGTTCTTATCTTCTCTCCTCCAGACCTTATCATTAGTTGCTCTGCCCTCGTGTGAATCTTTCATTCACACTCCAATATTCACACTCTCGATAATACCGTGTCTTATGAAACTGTGAACGTCCCACAGGCAAACAGACTACGTTTTTATTACAAGTTAAGTCTTTGGAAACAAGGGACAGCTTAAAGCGTGCTAGCCACGGATTTTAAAGGTCCGTACAAGAATATACCATGGCACATTAGTTCCAGCCGGGTGTATTGAGGGCTATTTTCAACTCTTCTTCCATCCAAATGTGGATACATTTCACCTAAATTACACCTTAGTCGTCAATACCACATTTGTGTAAATATTTGGCTAGCTCGGACAGGTAGGGTGACAGCATAACAAAGTTTAATAAAATAACCTTTTATATATCTTCAGGATTTTTTATTTGATATATTTAACGTGTTTTTTATAAATATATTGATTATATCCACACACAACTTACAAACTAGCTCAATCTACTACTTATACGTTATTGAAACCATTTTAAAAATTATTACATTAACATTCAATGAGTACCCACCGTGTATACCCATTTTAATAGACATTCTCTGAAAAGTATATTTTCTACTTTGGACACTTTTTTTTTCTATATTTCAACATTGTTTATTCTCATTTAAACTAGGTCTAGCGTTGTTTTGTTTATTCTCATTTAAACTAGGTCTAGCGTTGTTTTGTTTATTCTCATTTAAACTAGGGAAATCAAATCTATTAGAGAAAGGTATTTGTGTATGTTTGCATGTGTGTATTTTTGTTAATTTACACACAACACTATTAATTAATCTTTGAACAGCTTTGCCAAGAGTCTAGAAAATGTTGAAAAGGTTTTTTCTCTTTGTCATGGTACAATATTATGATAGTTTATTCACTTTACTATACATACAAGAATACGGAAAAACTGAATCACACAAAAATTAATACATTTGAAAAACTGTTTAGAAAATATTAAATTCAAACAAAACTTGCCAACAACTCCACAATTATTTATTTAAAAAAACACATTAAATAGTTTATTTTATCCATTATAACTCAAATTTCAATTCATTAACTCATGAAAGGTTACATTTAGCTAGGTTAATAAAGTAGCATTAATAATTATTGTTTCGGTATGTATTGCTAAACATAGGCCGAGGGTACAATACTTGTTCAACCATTATATGGTGGGTAGAAAAAACTAGCGACATTTAAATCCATAAAATATGAAGGACATAAATATTTTCGTAAAATCATGGCACTAATTTACAGTCCAATCTCCATAGGAAAAATCTTATTTACGGGTAAAAAAAAGCTTAAAAATTCACTTTCACTGTGATCTGCAGCTGTCACTTTTGATAGATAACCTCAATATTTATAAACATCACTAATAAAATGGTGGAATGTTATCAAAAATGACTGGAAAAAAAGTATTTGTATTTTCTACAAGTTTCTACCAAAATCCTACAATATTCGTATGGCGAATTTCAGGTTTCAGTGTGTACCGTCTTTCACCTCCACCTAGTCAATACAACGGAAGCGTATCAGAGGGTAAAAGAAATACAAGAAATAATGTTGACAGTTTATTTAGTATAACCAAAAATAGACTAATGTACAAAATCAGAGGACCAAAAGGGTCCGGAACATTCATAACAGAAATCACTCCGTGGAGCATTCGACCTAAAGGTCACCAAGTTAAATTTAGATTCAAAGGTTAGTTCATAATTCATCAAAGTTACCTAGTTCATTCGTATGGTTCGTGGATAATATCTATATTGTGACAGTCTAATAAGTAGGACGCTCGTCCTGGCTCCAGCAGCCTAAACTAGTCTTAGCTATATATTCTCCTTCCACCATATAATCAACATAAGTCCCAAAAGACTATAGGCAACATCTCTGTATACTTTGCCAAAATAAAGTTTGTCCCATTTGAACGCAATTAGCAACTTCCTATCGCTCTGCATTACAGAGTAAAACCTTTATACATACAACCATATTTAAATATCATTAGCTAGAAATTTTATTACCTAAATATTTGCTTGCAAAAGTTTATAAGACTCACATTAAAGTCAAACCTACTACACATTTCTGTCACTAGTCCTACCAGAGTTCCTAAAGAAGAACCCTATACAACATTTAAAATGTACATGGTGTCTGGTACACAACTACCCTACTCATTTGATATTTACAATTAATCTCTTCATAATTTATATTTAACATTGAGCCGTGCTCTCAGTCTAAACCTCATAAATGCAA
>CABFWO010007376.1:2510-25558 GCA_902155825.1 Timema genevievae | reverse complement strand
GCATGTTCCCCACCTTTATCTTCCTTTTGGCTTAAGTCAAGTTTGTAAAAAATTAAACACTACCTAACCATCGCGTATTTCCTGAAAGTCTGCAACGCATTCCAACTCTCTGGTAGGCGGCCCCCTTAAAGTTCTACCTTTTTCACCCTTGGCACATTGGACATTGGTGTAATTAAATGTGATTAGTCCGAAATGGTGTTAAGAAGTGGTGCAAAAAATAATTAAATATATTAACTATAGTCAAAATATCTCATAACTGGTCCTCAAAGATTATTGTAACTACAAAACTTAACCATGGGTATTTCTAAATGTTAGTCTTATAAAGTAATTGACCGAGCGAAGCAAGGTTCTTTTTTAACTTGAGCATTTGGCATATCATCTGTACTTGTTGTTTATCCGGATGTTCAGATATTTTGTTACGAGATAAATGTCAATTGCGTTGACCAATTCTACCTAAATTTGTCAAGAGCATTATTTGAACCTAGGCCGAACAATGTATGAACATGGTTTTTCTATTTGTTTATCCATGTTAAGATGGTAGCCACTAAAAAAAATCTGTATGTCTGTTGGTTTGCTCCAAGAAAACTGTCAAATGGTTAGACCAATTTTAACAACATTTAGCAGAGATATTCTTTGAGCTTAGGCCAAACGATGTGTGTACATAGTTTTTCAAACTGGTTATCTGTTTTAACGTGGCGGTCGACCAAAAGGTTTTTAGTTTAATAGCTCATCTCCAATGAGATAAATTTGTAACTCGAAGCAATCGATCGAGTACCTAGGTCATATTTTATTTTATTTTGAACATGTATTGCGAGTATGACGCCTTAAACCACAATAAAAACTGTTACTCTCTATGAATAGAGTGTACTATTTAATACTACATTAATTTGTTTCCTATATAACTTGATCACAAAAAGAAAATATAATCTAGAGCTCGAATGAGAAAACTTAGGAGATATTTCAACTTGAAATCTAAAGAGAAATGTTAATATCGTTAAGAACATGGAGGAACGAGGTCCAATGTTTGCATGGCTATTTACCAGTAGTTCTGTAAAGTATTAATAACAGACTCACCTCACTCTCAACTACTGACGCCCTCACGCCACAACCACAACTGAAACTCGCAGACGAAGACATCCCCCCCTCCAAAACCAAAGGAATCTGAAAAACCTCCCTGAAACCGATGACAAATTTACGACAGTACTGATAAGGCTTAACGGGTATCAGAGTGGTAGCATTTTAACCTTAACTTCTACACCATTTCCCTTTTGTAGATATTTTTTTTTAGAAAAACTCTCAGAAATGAACCACATTTTCTACTTGAGACCTTGTTACTGGCGGAATAGAGAGGGTAAATGACCTCTTTCCCATGAGGAAATGGGTATCATGTTTTGCTGTCGGAGTAACTCTGAGAGATTGAGGTGGGGAGAGTGTATAGCCCTCCTAGAAATTCTGTTTAAAAGTCTTTAAAACAAGGGCGCGGTATGGCTAGAAGGTGGGGGGGAGTGGGGGCAAGGAGTTGAAGGACACGATGTCACTAGAGGGGTGAAAAAACGTCGGTCCGAACTGGAAAAAAGTGTTCGGTTTGGGGGGAAGGAATCCCTGGTATCTCCCCCCTCCCCCACCTCAACCGATCCATGTCGAGCTTGCTACACTTGACAAGACACAGATGGTTCCATGAGGAACGGGTGTGAGGGGTCTAAGGTCCCTTGGGATTTTAGTAGGGTCAAATTTTTTAAGATTTATATTTTATATATTTTGAAACTTCCTTTTCTTTCTGTAAACAAAACTTTATTTGTATATTTGACCCGACTTGAAACTAAATATTTTAAGAATGGAAGAAGATAATATTAAATTTACCCTAATCAATCAGATCAACCTCGATGAACGCGTGGTCTAAATGTCAAGCTCATTTAGTCTGGTTTTACGGTGACGGGCAGGTTGGCGTTTTTATCCTAAATTATACCCCACTCTTCCTCAATGCAAACGCGGGAAATTTTTTTTTCTAGATTATACCTTCCTTAATTAATCCTAGTCCAGTAGTATAAATATGAAGGACACTCGGTCGTAGTAAGATATAGAGCACATAGTTGGATAGCTTAATTATTATTGTGAATAATTTGATAAAATGTATTTTCAAGAACTAAAATTAAATTACAATGCTAATAAAACAAAAGAGCCATCCAACCCAGTTAATGAAGCAAACATAATTATTTATTACTATTAAGTTATTGTAGTCACTATGGTAAATAGGGAAGGAGATACAATAATATTATATCTTGTCATTGCTCGAGTGAAGAGCAGGGATTTTTCTACGTTCAAAGCCTCAAGCCTATATTTACACAGACAATCCAAACATCGCTTTCTCTGGTATAATGCAAGGTTCAAAACACGAGAAAGCTTCTAGCTTTGAGACGGATTAAATTTATTTTATCTAAAAAAAAATTGCACTTGTCAAGTTGAAAACGCACCATGGCAAGTAAAGGTTTTGAAAAAAGCTGTCTTGTGGCTCTTGCTGATTTAAAAGTGGGGGATACAAAAATGTGTTTGGGGGATTTAGGGGAAGGGGGGGTCTCTAAGCTCTGATCCCCAAACACAGGTAAAGCCTAATAATCGAGCACATTACATTGCCTACATATATGTTACATCCCATCTGAGTAGCTAGAGGAACCTATCTCGCTCCTGGGAAGGGTTTAAAGAGTTTAAATCTTGATTCATTATAATTATGTATATGGATGGTCTCACTAACCGAGAAGTTACAGTTTCCGGAGCTAGAATTGGATATGAAGAGTTATGGGCTGCTGTCCTGATTTAAATTAGCTTGTAAGTCATGTAGATTTGAATGTATTATAATTGACAATGGAGGATTCAAAACCCAGTGAACCAGACACAAAGGATAATTTAATAATGTAAATGGTGATCAATGTTGATCACAAATAAAAACGGTAGGGTAAAAACCTATCCTGTTTTTATCATAAAAAATCTCAATGGAAGAGCATTTGTGCTTAAAACTAAGTAGACTACGTTTGAATCCCGTGTACATAATTTTAATCAATACATGTATTTGGTCTTAATTCCTATGTTAAGGTAAGATACACTGGTATAAAATAATGGATTCTGTCTCAAATTTCTACAAATACAAAATTAAAATATTTAAGTGTTGAGAAATCAGGTGAGGTAAGAGTGATCCCAAGTTAATTTTAAGTGTGGTCCAAAGCTCTGACAACCCCACTTCCATTGAGCTTTTGTAGAGCTAATCAAAATAAAGTCCGGCGCTTGTATTGGGTGGAACCACCTCACCTACCCATCGTCGCTGGGCGTCTACCCCTTCCCTTGAAGTCGAAATATTACTTCCAACTGTTGGGGGATATTGTACCTGGATGAAATTATTGTTTAACAGAACGGACAAAGTGCAGCTTCATCGAGCCCCTGACCTCCTAGCATCCATAAGAATGTCAGTGAATAACAAGTCATCTGTAGAACCTACACAACAGATCTCTTACCTTGGCCTGAAACTGGATACGGTATCTCAAGAATTGGAACTCAGAGTCGGGGTCTCCCGGGTTAAGACCTACTTGCGTCACACAACTCAAGCGCAAAAGAAAAACCTGGAAGGGATCGCAGGCTACATAGGCTGGATTGCTTATAATCTCCAATGGCCGGGCTACGTCGTAGATATTCCTACCTTGGCGCCATGCCTGCTGGAAATACCGAGGTGGTGCCAAAGTAAATGGGACAGGGCCACGCTAGTATCCGTGACAGTTTTCTCTGACGCGACAACCTAGACGGTGGCGGCCTGCAATCTTCAGCGGTGAAACAATTCACCGAAGCCCTAGAAATCAACACTTTGGAGATGGTTGCCGCCATTATGGATATTTGCTGGATCTGACAGGAGCTGGACCCAGTGGCTATTCGAGTTGGGTGTAGACAGCTCCACAGTGCTGTACGAACTTACCACGGGGAAAATCCTTATGTTCAGCAACACACAACTGTGCCAGCTACACTTGTTCGCCATGAAATGGATGAGGGATATGCAGCTGGATACCTTCTGTGTCTAGTCAGAACTAAACCCTGCCGACAATGCTTTGCGCAGAATAAAGTTACAAGAATTGCGAGAAGATCCAAACCTCATACAAGTTATGAGAGAGTTTTATGTAGCTGATATATGACTTTGTACTCATGTAAAATTGTAATCTGTATAATAAAGGCATTGCTAGCCTTCCTCCTCAATGGTGGCTGTCCTTTCGGACCCTCCTTGACTCCAGCGCACCATTTAATATACCAGCGTGGGTATGGGGGAGTCTCGGGATCCAGTCGCTGTCGGGAAAATTAAGACAAGCAGCCGCACGTCACCATTCAATGACTTTCCAGGAAGACCCGCCAGTACTAATTCTCTATACTTTATGCGGGCAGTGACCGTGAGGAGTACGTACTTGGATATTAATTTGGACGTCTTGAAGGCGATTGTCACTGAAAACTAAATTATTTCGGCTCATGTATACTAAACGGCGGATCAATGATTATTATAACACGTTGCCGTTTTTGGTATCAAAAACCTTGCAAACGCGTTCGCCACGACTAAAAATTAATCATTTAAATGGGTTGAATGATCATCTTGAATACAAATGCACTGATGCGCCACTCCTCGAAGACTAGACTTGATTTTTACATATTTATTTCATGCATGGAATTATGCATTAGTTTTTTATTTTTATTTTATTTTATGCATCCAGGCTAGTTTTTATATATGTTTATTTGCCAGTGCAAGCCTCCAGCTATCTGATTATCTATATACCTGATTTTGTACATCTGTGCAAGCTAGTACCAAGGCCATTCTATGATGATGAAACAAGAAACTGTAAATATTTTAAGACTAATAAATGAATATTATATAACTATGATGTTCGGGAGAACACAATAATAGTTTATTTACACTACAGTACAAATATAAATAGGATTGCTAGAAAATAACACAATAATAGCTACCATGTTCAACATTAAGTGTGTGGACACAATGGGCAATTATTTTCATAGTCAATTTGTCTATGTACGTATCTTCAAGTTGACATGGAAGAACACAACAATATTCATCAAGATAAACGATAAATCTTCTGACTATATTTTTATCCTCAATAAACTATGTTACCTTAACTTTTTGATGTCTACTGCAAGATTGTATATTCTTTTAAGTAAATATTATTCTATATTATACTCCTGCAAACTACCCTCTTCCTACACAGAAGTAGCAGTTATCGCAACCCAGAAAGTCACTTGGCAGGATGATGAAACACCATGACCTAATTACGCGAAATGTTTATTGGTCATCAACAAGAACAATTAACTGACGTGTTTACAAACTCACTTGGCACAATACCAGGTTTAGTTCACAGACGGGAGGTAGGGGGGTCAATTTATTTCTGGTTGAAGCGTTTTGTGTCAAAAAGTCTGGTGAAAGTAAAACAGAACTTGGAAACTACTACATCAGTCAACCTTTATCAGTTTCCTGTGAGAAAGGATCATGAAAAGATGGCAGGAACCTTAGAAAGAGCTAATCCCAAAATGCCCAAAACTTGGTTCGGCAGAGACCCAACACTACCGCCCTGTAACCCAACATTTTGGAGAGCACCAGTAGCATATGGTCTAGGGACCCAGCACCCACACCCTGGGGCTATGACCCAGCTCTAAAACCCCACAAAATAGAACATTTTATTCTAAACGACGTATTGACGGTAGTATAGATTGATCTATCCTAAACGACATTTATAGGATAGACCGAACTAAGTCCCCCGTAAAAAATTTTAGGTTTAAGATCCCGGCCCGGCGGGCTGAGTCCAAACCAATATTTTGGTCAAAAATGCTCTAAACCTGTAATGATTTCGTAACAGCCCCACTTTAGTTTTTTATGGCTCACTGTGGAAAAACATGAGTTTTTATGGACTGTATACTGGATCAAGTAAATAATCGTCTATGTAGCTCTGTACAATCACCTTCCTACATGGAAATAGCACATAGTTACATGAACATATTTCGCAACCCCTGGAAAGTAGAGGTCCTCCGTGACCCATTTTGAAGGGGGGTTAGTGAGTTTTCATTGTTTGACAACAAGCAAAAACGGCAAGCAGAATGTGTGTAGGGTGGGGGTAGACGTCCAGGGGAGATGGGGAGATGGTCCCACATATTACTGACGCTTTAGCTTAACCCTAACGCATCTTTCCAAGAGACTTTAAAAGTTCCTGGTTTCATTTCTTTCGTGGCCAAACACGCCCGACATTCTCGCGTAACTCTCATATTAGACTGTATTGCGGCTGAAGAGGAAATTGGGGTCAGAAAGCCTGTGGATGGTTTTACTTTAATGTTTTTCATTATCCTTCCACGCAAATGCGGTTACGTTCCCCCTTAAACTCTAGGCAACTCATCCCTAGCGTATTGGTATGGCCCTAAAGGTTAGTATGACGCGGTGAACACAATAACAGAAAGTGCTCTATAAAAACAATAAATATTTTGTCGGTGTTTTGTCTTTTTAATTCCCAAGTTGGGCCCCTGCTGTCAGTCCCTACCGCTTGTGGAGGACTTGTCTGCTGGAGACACACTTTCACTGCTGGATCAGACAGCCCTGCAGACGCAAAACAAAGTGACACACACATCAGTGGCACGTTCTCTACAGTCGCGAGATGACCTGGCTGACATGAGCAACAGTCACAAGCAGAGGGCAGCTGGCTGATATGAGCAACAGTCACAAGCGAGGGCAGCTGGCTGATATGAGCAACAGTCCCAAGGAGAGACAAAACAAGTTGGTCGCAATAAAACTCTCCACAAAGACCGATAAGTGGATTTATTTCCAGTTATTAGAATTACACTAGTTTGTTTTAATTATCGATTATACAGTTCAACTTTTAAAGAATTTTTTTTAAAAATAAGATTTGTTTTTGTGAACAGCATTAATAACATTTAACTATTTAATTACTGTTATTCTATAGTTATCGATTATATATATATATATATATATATGTGTGTGTGTGTAGGTAGATCTAATAAATTTTCTTTCATCTTCTTCTTGTGAAAATTGAACTGCGGATAGAGAGAGCGTAATGCTTTTGTTCCTATTATTAGATATAAATTTTTCTTGCGACATAGTGGTTGTCATCGACTCATTAAATAGTACATCAACGTCAGTATGTCTGTTCAATCGACGAAAATGTTCGTTTAGAGATGGAAAGTTTAATAGTATAAAAACAATGAACTAAGGAGTAGTATGAAAATTGATTCTTTATTTACCCTAATTATTTAAGGGGGGTTTGGACCCCCCAAGCCCCTCTTAGTACGGCCTTGAAATAATGATATATTTTCATCAATTATAGTTAAAAAAATTGACTTAGAGTAATATTCAACATAGACAGCGATATACGGCGAGCGAAGCCCGATATTTCGAGTGGTTGAGGCAGAATACCACATTTCTCGCGGCTTTTGCTCCGAAACTAGGTCTTAGCGAGTAAGTCCTTTCAACAGTTTTTATAGAGAATTTAATTGTTTCTAATATTGTTAATGAATATTTTCACTGTGAATCCGACAAAAACGTAGGTAATAGTGAAAAACTGAAATTTTGCTCCATTTTTCCAATATGGCGGCCAGCACAGAGGTCTTTCGAAGGGGAAAACTTAGTATATTTATCAGACCCCCAGAATAAAGCGATCAAAACCATTTCCAGCTTTCTCCTAATTATTATTTCCGCCAAACTACATTTCTGGCCCTCTGGTGTCTGGGCTAAATGTGGAGATTTTTAGCCGATCTGGTGGCAGAGAGCGTTGCTCAGGATACGGCTATGAAGGTTGGCCATACCCGATTTTGGTTAGAAAAACAATAGAGAAAATTCAAACATATCTTATTTATTTGCGGCCAACATGATAGCATTCTACTATATTATGTGTGTTATTACATAGGTATTGACATCTGCAGATAACATGGCTTGATATATGAATATATTAAAATAGGTTTAGTAACTTTAGTAACTAACTTCTACTGTTCTTCCTAACAAAATCGTACTATACAGGTACCAGCAATGATATGATGAGATGATAGTGAATATGGAGGTTGTCTACAAGTACCAGCAATGAGTTGATGTGATGATAGTGAATATGGAGGTTGTCTACAAGTACCAGCAATAAGATGATGTGATGATAGTGAATATAGAGGTTGTCTACATGTACCAGCAATAAGATGATGTGATGATAGTGAATATAGAGGTTGTCTACAAGTACCAGCAATGAGATGATGTGATGATAGTGAATATGGAGGTTGTCTACATGTACCAGCAATGATATGATGAGATGATAGTGAATATAGAGGTTGTCTACATGTACCAGCAATAAGATGATGTGATGATAGTGAATATGGAGGTTTTCTACATGTACCAGCAATAAGATGATGTGATGATAGTGAATATGGAGGTTGTCTACAAGTACCAGCAATGATATGATGTGATGATAGTGAATATGGAGGTTGTCTACATGTACCAGCAATGAGTTGATGTGATGATAGTGAATATAGAGGTTGTCTACAAGTACCAGCAATGAGTTGATGTGATGATAATGAATATGGAGGTTGTCTACAAGTACCAGCAATAAGATGATGTGATGATAGTGAATATAGAGGTTGTCTACATGTACCAGCAATAAGATGATGTGATGATAGTGAATATAGAGGTTGTCTACAAGTACCAGCAATGAGATGATGTGATGATATTGAATATGGAGGTGTGAGCCAGTGGTAGATTTAAACATAACTTAAACCTAATTTACCAACCCCTGGTTGGATGGTTCCCATAAGAGAAAAAATACCCAAGGTACTAGCCGGAAATCGAACCTGGGACCCTTGTATTCGTAACCAGGTGCACTGACCACTACACCACGGGGTCAGATAGAGGGGAGAGGTAGAAAAGGAAGGAGAGATGGAGTGCTGGACGAGCGAAATAATCCGGAGAATAATAGAGGTTTGGGCAGAGAGAGAAAGAGATAGCGAAGGACGGGGAGATGTAGTTGATAGAGCACGCAACTCACGCGCGCGCGTGACCGGCCTCCGACAGGGTAATTTCCTTGCGATGTGCCCCTCCCCCTCCCCCCCATTTCCCCTAACCCCTCATCCCATTCTTGCAGTACTTTCTCCCCCTAGACTCCGCCACATCAGACAAAGACACTTCACGTATGACGGGTCACGTGTTCAAGTCTACACCAATGCTAATTTGCTAATTTTTTAAAAAACTCTAGTGTAATAATCGGCTATCAATAACCCAACCTAAAAATTATCGGGATAAAATGGGTAATTTTTCAATGAAATGCATCATCATTTACATGGATATAGGAAATTAGGAAGACCACATTGCGAAAAAATAAGCATGTTCCAAGCCAAGGATCAGACTATCACCGTGACAGTTGATTACATGACTTAAGGAATGAATTCATGAAGATAGATCTACAGTCTCATTTTCATAAACTATACTATATCTGGTAGCTAGAAAAGTATCAGTTCGTTGTGTTAAACATGTTTGGCAGATAATTGTGACCTGACCTGTCACCGTGACCTGAGGTGGGATGGACGAGAACGCTGATTAGGGTCCTTATTTTTGCAGTTTTTATAGCAGAAAGTTTTTTTCTCCAAAAATTAAAAATATTTCATCAGTTTGGTAAATACATTTAGAATTTTCTAAGTTTAGTAATCTCAACAATTTTTTTGCTACGAACAAAATTGCACCTGTGCAGAAACTTTTCAAATGGAAAGGCAAAGTTCTAATCTGCGATGCCCGTGACATATATTCAAGAACTATATTAAATTAAAATATAAACATATTTACTTACTTACTCTATAACATTAGGAACTTGAAAGTTCATTGCCACACTTTAAAAAATATGCCACCATTCCTATCTTGAACTGGCTCTATACAGTACTCCTCGTTACAGCCTATCTCTATCTTGAGCTAGTTTGATCCATTCCACCTCATTACACCCTTTCCCTATTATGAGCTAGTTCTATCCAGTCCACCTCATTATACCCTATCCCTATCTTGAGCTAGTTATATCCAGTCCACCTCATTATACCCTATCCCTATCTGGAGCTAGCTTTATCCAGTCCACCTCATTACACCCTATCCCTATTTTGAGCTAGTTCTATCCAGTCCACCTCATTAAACCCTATCCCTATCTTGAGCTAGTTCTATCCAGTCCACCTCATTACACCCTATCCCTATTATGAGCTAGTTCTATCCAGTCCACCTCATTATACCCTATCCCTATCTGGAGTTAGCTCTATCCAGTCCACCTCATTACACCATATCTCTTTCAGCCCAATATAATGCTAACACCCCTGTCTTCCAAATGGTCTCTTCCCACTGGGTTTGCCAGTTAATACCCTGAACAAGGTTCTAGATTCTCCCATTCGCACTGTATGTCCTGCCCACCGTAATCTATGAGACTTGATTATCTTAACAATGCCTTGTGATTATTAGGACCTACAGGTTATGTAACTCATCATTACGTAATCTTCTCTACTCCCCAGTAGGCCCATCCCTTTTGATCTAAATATTTTTCCAAGCACCTTGTTTTCGAACATCTTAAATTCTTTTCGTCATTAAATATAATATTTACGAACCTTTATTTTATTTTTGCCAAAAATTGTTTTTTGCAATCAACTGAAAAAAAACCCAAACCTTAACTAGAGTTTCCTTCCACCCCGTGCTAAATGCCCCTAGTGTTGAAACGTATGAACTAAAAGAGAATGCCCGCTAAAAGATTACTTTCGAATATGAAACCTGCGCGCTACTTAGATCGTTCTTGTACGGAAGGGAAGATGTTCTCTAGCCATCGCGCGCGTCACCTGAGGCGATCGCAGCGTCCATGCGAAAGATGCTGCTGCCCTTTAGTCTCTCTCTACCTGTTGTCCACGCATTTTAATAAGGTCACGTGGGGGGAGAGGGAAAGCGCATTTATAATGTATGAACACATCCGTCGAGAATGGGTGTTTAGGGAGGATTCGACCCTCAAATCAGTTTATGAGTATGTGATGACAGTGACGTATTTGCTTTCATGGAGAAAAGGGGTTGAGAATAAATACTACATCCCGGTTGCATCCCAAGGTCAGGCGCTGCAGTCGTTGATCTATTTCCCCTCCTATCCCCTTCTCTACTTCCCTGCTAGTTCGTATTCCTTCCGCAAGTAGATACGTAGTAGTTCTGCCACAAAATACATACAACTTGTCAAATAAATTTATTTATTAATAGTCAATTCAAAGGCCCCGGTTTGACCCCCGTCACCTCCAGAATTTTTCTGTTAAACAGTAGGTCTGAAACGGGGTCAAACCCAGTCTCATGAGGACAAATGAGGAGCTACTTGTATAAATAAATAGCAGCTCCAGTTTAGAAAATTAAGGTTAATGGTTCGTTATGCTGATTACATGACAGCCTATATCCGCAAATGTTGGCACTATCATCGCTAAAAGTGGCGGCCGCTCGGTCGGTATAGCTTGTTTGTAGGCTCATGCCATGGAGGTTTTTTTTACCTACTATATCCCTATTTTATTGTGATTAACAGTCTGGAGGGCCTTTTTTACTACTATATAGTTCTGGTAGTTCTGTAGTTTTGGTAGGAAAAAAAACCTTTCAAAAAGTTATTCGTAAGTAAATTGGGCTATAACTCAGCTGGCTATCCGCACGTTTACAATAACATGTGATGACTGTACTCGCATTTGCGCGGAGGTAGAGTGGTGTACAAGCAGTCGAGATCTGAACCCCGAACTCCCCGTCACTGAAAAACCAGGCACATCAGTCACGCCATAGCGGGTGTCTATTAGTTACGCTCTTGCGCTAGAACTAGCTATCAACGAGGAAAATGATGAAAGCTAATATAACGGTATAACCTCATAAGACTGCAAACTTGCAGAAGTAACCGCATAAAGGATGGTAAAAAAAAAACTGTTTGAAAACTCCTATTCAAACATAGCACTCAACCGGAACTGAACTCTGGCCTTCAGAATCCATTACACTACAATATTTCGTTTGACACACCCGGCAACATAAAAGCGGTACAAATTCTAGATCTTTCCTTTGTTGAGGTGTGACTGACTTAAATTTTAAATTACCTCATTGTGAATATTGTATTGGGGATGGATTTAGTAAAGAGAGGAGAGAAGGAATGTAGTACCAGGTTCAAACGTGCATACAGTCCAATTTTTATAAGCAGGGCCATTTTAGAAAATACAAATATATATATTTTTACAACCAAGATTTATACAATTTTAATATCTCATTTGTGTTATTTAATAGATATGTATCATATCTATCAACAGTGACAGCTGAAGATCACATGAGTTAACATATGAATATGTGAAAGTATATCTCTCAGATCTAGCTGTTAGACAAGGGTCTTCTTGTGAAAATTGGACTGTATACGATGTCTAGTTTTTGTTAAAAAAATTATGAATACAGGATTCAGGTATATCATGAACATTTGAACAGTTTATTGATGATATATATAAATGGATCTTGCCAATTAAAGTTTTTATCTGATTTGTCATTAAGCTCGGCTATACATGAGCTCGATGATTGACTAAAACATGATTAAGGGCTGTTGTAATCCAATGTGTCATTGGCTGGCATCAGGTCTCGATGCAGTGATGCGTTAATTTGTAATTATTGCACTTGATTTATAAAACACGCTCCAATAGATACGTTCGACACGATGGCGTTTATCAATGTAATTAAATCTAAATTTCAAGTTTGATGAAAGTCCAAACGAATAATTATTGTAATTAGAAAAATATACATGGAAATTTGTAACCTGCATGTTGAAATAACGAGCTGAGAGATTTTAGTTCGACTCCTAAAAGATTCAAACAATGTCCGTATTCACAAAATATGAAAGCAAATGAGGCAAGAATTACTTAAGGTGGTGTAGAAGGGAACGTGAGTTAAGGTAGGCATACTTTTTTACACTTTTTTGTAACAAAACATTTTGTCCAAAATACAAAAAATATTGCTGTAGTAGAAACGTTTATTTTAACGGTGTCAAGTTGGAAGTAACCAAATTATGTTACGAGTCGAATACTTTTACGTACTAGTCTATTGCTCTACTGAATTTAGTTGCAGATATTTAATCTCTGTCAATAATTATTTCTATTGTTATCTACAATAAGTATAGTGTACAATGTTGATAATGCATAAGTACAAAATTCTAATCTAATTTATTCAAGTCCTTCGTCTTTTCGAAGTCCCGAAATATTTTATCAATTCTTATATCGATTTCTATGTAGGTCTTGCGTCTTTTTCTTGCAGGTTCGCCTATTTTCTTAGATTTAAGTTGGTCATGTTAGGTCATGTTAGATTAGGCTAGGTTAGGTTGGACTAGCTATTTTAATTCTTTTGTTTACATGTTATTTTTAATGATTAATAAGAATATGTTTTTAAATTTACAAATTAAAAATAATTTGAAGGTAGTTTACAAATCACTAATGTTTGAAAATTTGAGATTTGCTAAAAAAATATTTTATCAGTTGTTTACAATTTATATATGAAGTAAAACAAACTTACACACGAAGTTAAGTGGAAGAGAAAGCTAACGCTTCAACTTCGCCATATAAATAAAGGACATTATTATTATTATTATTATTATTATTATTATTATTATTATTATTATTATTATTATTATTAAGTGTTTTTGCTATGATGAACAATTATGATGTAATTGTTTTTCTGAGTAAAACCTACGGTGATGCCAGTAGAAGTCTTAAACCGAGCTTAAGCCTAATTAAACAGACTTTAGCAACCAAGGGAACAATAAATTCCCCTTCGGGAAAAGTACTTATGTTACAACCGAGAAATGAACCCGGGACCTCTAGATTAGTAGCAGGAGTTCCAACAAATATAGCAAGAGGCTGGCCTCTGTTGTGTGTGTGTGTGTGTGTGTGTGTGTATATATATATATATAAGTGTGCATTAGCTACGCGATTAGTATTCCTAAGTTGATGAAGTGTAAGTTCTTAGCTTCCAAACGTTTATACTGACTTATGTTTCAAGATAGCACAGACTGTGTGTGTGTGTGTGTTACTTGATGGTCCATTGTAGGTCTTATATCAACATTGTATCAAAACCAACCCTCCCTAAACACACAATTTAATGGCTGACCTCTTGCTTCTGTTGCAAGAAGAGAGAGAACTTTCCCAGCCGGGCTCCTAATGAGTTTAACTAGCACTAGGTCAAGGGTGAAAGGTAAAAAAAAAGACCTTTTAAAATAATATGTTTAACTCAAACTTTCCAAACGAGTATTACATACATCTAACTAAACTAATCTAATATTACATACTCAATCCTAAAGCCTAGATATTTACTGAATGATTATCAGGATAAAGTATCATAAAAATAAATACAATCATCAGCCCCACCAGGGACCACACCAGTTATCACGCGGTGTAAGGCGTCAAGCTCGCAGTATACTGGATTGTCAGTTACAGGAGGTTTAGGTTCTTATCTCGCCTGGTTGTCCGTGGAGAGATTTTCGACAGATGAATTATCACTTTGGTTTTCCCATCTCTTCTTCCCACAAATTTGAGTGTACCTCTTCTAAAACTACCCCTGTCTCTTAGATTACGTCGTTGGTAAACATGGTGTTAAGCACCACAAGAAAATGACGCACCTAGAAGTTTACTTTTTGTAGGAGGAGGGGAGAGGGGAGAATATGGAAGGCATATTATTTAATAAAAGCTATAGTTGAGTAATTTTTTTTTACAAATGGACTATTTATTAAGGTTTATAACGATAAACCTTTTGAATATCAATTTACAAGTCTAGTATTAAAGTTTAGCCTATGAATTCGGCTCCCATTCATTTATTTTAGTTTAAATTCATATTGTTTTAAACGTTTAAAGACGTTTCCTACTTGTGACGCAGTGGCAGGTCTAGATGGGATTTCCAATATTAATATACACCTTACCCACTTCAGTGGCCACAAGGTATAAGGCGTCAATCTCGCAATAGATTAGACTGCTGATGACACGGAGATTGAGGTTCGAATCTCGGTCGGATATACTTAGATTCTTAAATAGTTTTCCACTCTCCCCCACACAAATGTGGGTACATTTCCTATGAATACAACCTTCCTTTTACCTAAAACCATTGGCGTAATTAGTATATAAGCGTATAGACCGAACGGATGGTAAGACGTGGTGCTAAAATTAAATTATATACCTAGCTTTTCTTATGAATATACATTTGGAGAAACTTTTAGAAACTATAAATATCATTTTTGAGATCATCCTTGATAAAGTTTGACTTTATTATTGATGTCATTTTATAGTTTTAGATAATATCTATCAAAAATGACAGCTGCAGATCACATGTAATGAATACGTAAAATTTGATCTAATGCCTAATTCTAGCTTTCAAATATGCCCATTAGTAAGAAAACTGGGTTATATTTAGGTTTCATTCAACGAATTTAAAAAATATAACAATGAGGTAAAAACCCTAAAGTCTTATATAATTCTAAATATAGTTTTATATTGTCACAAAATTATTTTTTTCATCTTGAACGAGTTTTAAAAAATCATCTGAAGCTCAGCACACCTGCGTGTTGATATTCATGACTCAACAACTAAGATTATTAATTTTTTGAAATCCGGATAAAGCACATTTGCCAAAGGTGCAGCCAGAACATGTGATGTTTTCCGTTTGTTTTATAATTTTATACTTGTACAATTTAAACGACGTTATTAAATGTTGTCAACTTCGGTAGTATTGGAGTAAAGTGCTCGTCTCAGGACCTGATGTTCGTGGGTTCAAATCCAGGTGAGGTCAATGGATTTTTCCTGCGTGATAATAATCCGTAGCACAATTTCCTTCAGAGGGTAAGTAAAGTAGTAGGTCCTATGTCGATTGTGGCAAGTAAAAGAACGCTGGAAGCTATGTGAAAATAACTTTCCCGGCAAAATTGGTGGGCCCTTTCACTTTCGCTCATAGAAATTCTCGTGTGCTGATATAATCAGTCGGTTCTAAAGGTGCATTTTAAATATCTCAAATAAGTAAATATAGAATGTCAATGATATTAGTGTAAAACAGGTTATGAGGGCTGCAGCATGTATTTTTACTGCTGTAAGGACTCCATCTAAAAAGTTTGGGAACCCCTTTACAATAGTGATTGTTTATACTCGTCAAGGGAAGAGGGGAAGTGTTATAAGCAGATAAATAAGAAACCTCGCAGGTTAAATTAATCAATTTCTTCCCTGTGGCTATATTTCGTACATTGGCATCTAGAGTTTGACTGTACTTGGAGTATTTATGCTAGTGTGTCAAGTTAATATGACCTGCTCGGTGAGCGTATGGTCTAGGGCGTCACTCGTGTTAAACTAGATTGCTGATAACAGGGAGATTGGGGTTACCTGCTTTACCCCTGGGTGAGTCACCATGAATCGAATAAGAGCCACTTCGATTTATGCTAGAGACATTTAACCACCAAACGACAGAGAGGGGGTAAAAAGAACCCCTAAGCCACCAGTATGAAAGACAGCCAAGAGGAGAATAAGATTGACTCTCAAGCGAGCTGGAAAATTCCCCCCCGGAATGTCTTGCCTGTGCTATTCCTCACAGGGCAGGTTCATTTTCCACCAAATTACTCCAATCTAAACAAAATCTGATGTGTCGGTACATCATTGCAACCAACTTACGTGACCTGCCAATAACACTTGAGGTAATACCAACATTTTATCGTATATTCCTGAGGCACGTCCTACTATCCAAACAGTCAAGTTGAGAAATATTTAACTAAAGAGTTTTAAAAGGTGGGAGAGACAAGAAAATTACTAAGATTACAAAATATAGTTTCCTACTGATAGAAAAATTGTTCAAAAAATGTTTATATCGAATATAATTTTTTTGTTAAGTATGAAAAGGAGGACACTTATAGTTTATAAAGATACATGCAAAATAAATGTGATGTTTTCCCAAAGGTAGTGAGTGAGTGTTATCATTGGAGAGGAATCTCTCTTATGGATAAAACCAACACCAAATATTACATTACTCTAAGTGAACAGTGGCACACTCTGTGATAGGGAATGGGGATTATGATGAAAGTAGAGATTACATTCTAAGACCAGCCATACTTCTTGATATTAGAATGGTGTACTGTCTGTGGCCTGGCCTTATCCTGGAGGGGGAGGGGATGTGTGTACAGGTTTTAACTTCCTTTACGAAATTTTAAAACAATTATAATGAATACTGCCTTACTTATGTTGAAACCATTTCAAAATAAAGGTACAATAAAAAAAACTATAACTAGCACTGTAATCATCATTCCGATATTACAGTAAATCACTGTTTTATAAGACTCTTAACACAAGCTAAGAGTTATTAACACCTGACACCAGCTCAGATGGCCACGTGGTCTAACGCGCTACACTCGCAGTAGAACAAATTGCTGATGGCGGGGAGATCTGAGGTTCGAACCGCAGTCGGATGTACTAAGGGTGGTTTTCCCTAAATTGTTTTCCCCCTTCCTTCGCGCAAATGCGAATACACTTCCTCTAAATTCAACCTTCTTAATCCCTAAACCTGAACGGGCAAAAAGACGGGGTGTTTAAAAAATCCTACTCCTCATTTATAGATAGTTCATAATCCCCCGTATAACAACCGTTCTCACTAAGTTGTTTCAACCTGACCGGCATTCGAACTGTAAATCTACCAGAGATTGTTAATAATCTCATTGAAGCAAAGTTCCTTGGCGGTTTTGACCATAATATGGACCCGATAACGAAGTAAAATATATTTGAAACCATTTATAAATAATATCTATAGATGGAATAAAAAAAGTCCTACAAATTTTTTTTTATTAAATTTAATAGACACAATGCACATTTGAAAACTATAATCGGCCAATTTATAGATAGAAAATTTTGTGAAAACATTTATGGTATATGTAATAAAACTGTTTTATAAGCATTTTACTAGATTGTTTTATCCTTTATGCATGAACCAGACAGCAGTGTATAAATTTATCTCATTTTAGATATTCCTATTTTTACTACTTACTATAAACACATAAAAGTAATTTACAGCGCTTGTATTATTTAAATCACCGCCCTTATTTACCATAAAAATAACTTCAAGTAGCTTCTGGAGGAATTTAATATTCATACATTTTCTTGGCCTCCAGCAGTTCAGGGTATTTGCTCCCTTACCCCTCCCCCCCTCCGCTCCCCCAAAAGTATCTGCTCCNCTTCAAGTAGCTTCTGGAGGAATTTAATATTCATACATTTTCTTGGCCTCCAGCAGTTCAGGGTATTTGCTCCCTTACCCCTCCCCCCCTCCGCTCCCCCAAAAGTATCTGCTCCCTCACCCCCACCCAAAGTAAATGAGTGGGTGCGCCACGGAGCGCAAATTATCTCGAATTTAATAAGCGCTATTCAAAAAAAAAGAAATAATTTGACCTTACTGTTTATGACATTTATAAACCGTTTCGAGTGTTGGAGAGGTTTTTTTTTTATATATAATCTTGACAACAGTTTCGAGTATAGTAGCGATAGAAACCCAATCAGGATCCTCCGGAGTTCCAGAATAACTGAATAACAATGTGCGCACAGGTCGCGTTGGCTATAACATATATTAAGTACGGTCATAGCTGTATATAAATATCATCTTCTTTAAATAGAAAGATGACGCCCGGACACGGTAATCGAACCAGGGATCTTTGGCTTAGTACGTCAATGCTCTTACCATTGATCTATCCAGGAGTCTTCACATAACTAAAATCATTCTTCACTCATATTTTAAGGCAGAGTCTGTGAAGGACGTGTAGAAATCTTGAGATACATATGAGCAATCAATGAAGATCGTACGCGCTACTCTCACAGTAGATTAGACTGCTGATGACGGGGAGAGCAAAGTTCGAATCTTATTCAGGTGTACATAGGGTGGTTTTTACAAACTGGTTTTTCATCCCCTCCAAGAAAATGCGGGTACACTTTCTATAAATATAACATAACTAATCCCTAAAACCATTAGATTATTTATTACATAGGCGTATAACCCAAACGTGTTGTAAGACGCGGTGTTAAAAAACTTAAGCTCGCAAACTATCAGAAAGTGCAGCCACCTTCGACTAGACGGGGCTTTATGCTGCCAAAAGTATGACAATTCGTAAGAATATATAATGATATGATAACTCGAGATCTTAATGTGATCAATCGACCTTATGGCCGACATCAATAAATTCATCTTCGCCTGCGTCTCGCCAAATCGTAGCCTTGACTCGCAAGAAAAAGGCAATATGGTCAGAGTATGTTCAATATTAAAACAAGCGAGCGATGTGATTAATGACTGTGCGATCACAAGGCGACATATTGCAAGACATGGCGCGGCAGGACGTTGGAGGGGGTGTAGGGCGTGTGGGGGGACATATGGTACTGGAGGGGGAAAGTTCGCACTTAGGCTATAGTGGGGTCGTGATATGAAAGTATGAAAGCTACTTTCAAATATTCATATTTGAAACCATATGATTACAGATTTCACCTTATGAAAGCTCGTATCAAAAATAGAAAAAATAAATATCTTAATTCAAATAATATAGTTACAATGTGCCAAGAGTGACGTAAAAAAAGGCATATGTCGTAAGCCAACTTTTGTACAGGTTTTTTTTTACGAGCGGTAAGTAACAAGAGCTATCGTTGGATCGCTGCCAAAAGTAGATTAAAAAAAAAAAGAGTTGCAAAATTTACTGTTCAATTTTAACAGGAAGCTCTTTTTAAAAACAAAAACGTACTTTCTGAGTCCAAAAAATGATAAAATATCGTTGTATTATTAGTGTTATTTTATAGGTAAACTTATTGATAGTATTTATCTAAGTGGCAGCCGAAGATCACACGACTTGATGTATGAACATGTCAAAGTAGATCTAATATTTTTCAAGATGTAGAAAATTGGATTGTACTTTTGTATAGTTAGTGAGATGTTCTGCAATTGCCCCTTTTACGAGTGTGTGTGTCAATTTGGATAGATGTAGTAGGCGTAAGAGATAAATATATACCTTTTGCCAATCTTGGCGACTCTTCAATTAAGTTTATTTTCTCAAAAAATGTTATTTTTCAAGGTGATACAAGTATGATGTGAATAATGATTTCACAAACTTA
This sequence comes from Timema genevievae, assembly GCA_902155825.1. Classification (NCBI taxonomy): domain Eukaryota; kingdom Metazoa; phylum Arthropoda; class Insecta; order Phasmatodea; family Timematidae; genus Timema; species Timema genevievae. Next base: position 5,404 of record CABFWO010007376.1, on the reverse strand, counting down.
CTCTGAAACAGAAAATGGCCATTCAACAATATTAGTGATTATATCCCGGCCGAAGGAGGTGAAATGTTGAATTGTTAGCAGTGTGTAGCATTCAGGATCGAGTTCTACCATGAGACATGATTTAATTTTATATTCGGAAAAGATCACTTAATTTCATAGCCGAAATCCTCCACTTTTGTTTAAGTCTACTGATGTACTATTCTAACCCAATCTAATCTAACCTTCCCTAAGAAAATTAAAGCCTTGGAAGAGACAAGCGAAGATCACCGAGCATTATTTAGTGAAATTACAACAGTGTGAATAAATTATGAATACATTATGTGTAATACGTTCTACGTTACTTATAAATATATGTTTGTATTTTCTAAATTGGTCCTTCTATCATGAACCAAGTATACTAATTATAATCCCTTCCTTGAGGTGCATTGTACCCTAGTATATCTCAAAAGTAGCGCCACCGAGGCGTGTAGGCATTTGTTTCCCCCACCCCTCACACACTCATTAAATTTAAAACCCAGTTTAGGCTCTCTCCGCTACAACTTCCGCTTCGGTTGCCGAAAGGTCTAACTCTAAACTCTAAAGCGTCATTCTTGCAACAGACTGAACTGCCGATGACGTGGATATTACGGTTTGTATTCCAATCGGATGGTTTTATATAAATATCTTTATAGTATCTATCCACGCAAATGTGGGTACACTTATCCTAAATTCAATACTCCTCAACCCTAATACATTAGCGTTATTAGTTAATATGTGTAGAGCTCGAACGGGTAGTAAGATGAGGTGCTAAAATAATCTTGATTTTTAAGATCTATTCAAAATTTCTATTAGTTAGTCCAGTTATTTTTTTTTAAAAGGCCTAAAATAAAACAAGGCATGAATCTAGTTTTGTCTGGTTGATCAGTGACAAGGAAGTTGGCGTTGGCTATTTGTACTAAGGTAGAGGTTTTCCTAAGCAATCTCCCACTCTTCCTCCACGCAAATATGATATACTTCCACAAAATTCTATTTTCTTCATTCTTATTTCATTTATATATAACATTTAACAGAGAATTTTACTTGAGTTTTTTCAAGAAATATTTTCAACTATTTTAATGAAACGAATGCAATCAATAAATCCCAAGTTTTAAATTTCACAAATCAGTTTAGTCCATACCAAGGACGTTAACACCATACATATTAAGGTGTGGATGTATGGAACGCGTGAAAAGGTCAGAATTTTATACAGTTTTTATATCAGCATATTTTTTTCGGTCAAAATAATTAAAATATTGCTCTAGTAGAATCAGTTAAAATTTTTCCACATGATGATATCACCCAACAGTTGTTGAATATCTGTCATGGATGTCCTGGAATCTATTGACATCTTTTTGTCTTCATTTATAAAGCTTGTCAACTAATGCCGCTATGCTCATAACAGATATTCAACAACGGTTGGACTTTTCTCGCGTTACCTACATCACTACATTAACAAATCATTCACAATAAGTTAATAACAGCGATTTCAATTTTCTTTTCGCACTCACATATCGACTACAGCACTTGGTGGATGAATGCTAAAGTCTCACTGACGTCGGTGTTCCCCGGTCTTCTGTAGACCCAGGTAGGCTAATACAGTAAACTCCTGAATATCCGTGGGCGGAATATCCGGTTTGCCGCTTAACCGCGGCATCGTCGACAGCAAGGGATAGGTTTTTGAAAAACGCCGCGTTGATGGAGAACACAGGGATGCCGATTGTTTTACTCAGTAAATCCCTAGGGAAGAGATAATGGCCAAAGGCATTGTGCAAGGGGGACTGCACTGGAATGAACTCGTAACCTGTCTAATTATCTGGAACAGGAAGATGACACGCTCCCTTCTGACAAGCTAATGTTACTGAAAATACATAGAGGGATAAGGAAAAAGAAAGCAGAAGACTAATACAAACTTTGTAAGTGATGTGTTCATTTTGAGTGTACTGTACATTGATTTAAAGTATTTTTACTTTCTCGCTATCTTACAGGTAGAAAAAGTCTTGTGATGGTCAAAAAAGTCTAACTCAAGATTTTGATTAATTTCGACGTTTCATGACCCTCCGAATCTGAAAATATGGTTTTTCTATGTATGTCTGTCCATCCACCCAATTTATTAATTGGGTTAAAACTTGCTATCTAGGGCTGCCTCGAGGATTTTTTGAAATTGGATATCTAACGACCCGCCTCGGTGGCATAGTTGGCTAACGCGCCAGTTGTGTTGAGCTAGACCACCGAGGACGGGGAGATCGAGGTTCGAATCTCGGTCGGGTGAACTGGGCTGGTTTTTCCTAAATGGTTTTTCAACATCCTTCCACGCAAATGCGGGTTTACTTCCTCTAAATTCAACCTTCCCAATTCCTAATACATTAGTGTAATTAGTACTTAAGCGTATAGCCCGAATGGGTAGTAAGACGCGGTGCTAAATAATAATAATAATAATAATAATAATAATAATAATAATAATAATAAATATCTAACGCTAAAATTAAGGGTAGTTTACTGAAAGGTGAAAAGAGAAAAAAATAGATTTCCTCAAAATTGGCTCTAACGATTTTGATTAAATTTCATTTCTAAAGATTGATAAATATTACAAACAAAATGGCTAGTCTCAATTTTTTTGACAAAATGACTTTAAGGGTTCCGGTCTGATGTGTAAATTCAATTTTTTATTATATCTCCGTAACTATTTGAGATATGAAATTACTTATCATTGCAAATATGTAGGTCTATTTATAATAAAAAAACTTTTAGTTGAAATATTTTTTATAAAACTAAAAATTTTCAATCTATATGCAAATATATATATAGGTAAAGTATTGCAACCATAAAAAAAAATCTAGCCCAAGATGTTGATGGATGTCGACGTTTCATGACCCCCC
>CABFWO010007375.1:0-25559 GCA_902155825.1 Timema genevievae | reverse complement strand
TTTTTTAGTATTTTATTTCTAAATATACATTTTTTAAATTAATTTTCTAAACACCACAGGGGGGTCAGCTGACCCTTTGACCCCCCTGTATCCGCGCCTGCTGTCTTGCCATGTCTTTTCAAGCTGCCAAACTGGCTCCAGGTATGATTCATCGGAGTTGCGACAGAGCGATGATGTCATTGGGAAAATTGATTGCTACATAGATGTGGAAGGGGTTGGGGGTTGCTACATAATTCAAGGTCACGATCTATTCCTGTCGCGATTCGTCTTGTCGGGTACAAACCTGGCACCAGGTTTGAGTCATTAGGGAAAACCCATCAACACACAGAGGGGGAGAGAGGTAAGATGGTTGCCGGAGACAATTACCTCATGTACTAGCTCACGGTTTCAAGGTCACGATCTATTCCTGCCTCGATTTGTCTTGTCGATCCACCAAACTGGTTCCAGTTATGAGTCAGCAGGGAAAGGTATTGCAATATAGAAGGGGAGTGTTGAGACATCACATGCAACGATAACGTTACACAGCTCGGGGTGACTTGTCTTGTAAGGCCAACAAACTTGCGACAGGTATGAGTCATCAGGTTGAACCCGTTCCCAAATAGAAAACCAACGGATAAACCTTTAGAAATAAATCTTTGCGAAATTGAAGGAGCAACAGAGGACAACAAGTCGTTAACCCCGTGTCTTCATGGAAATAAATGGAGGGGAAATTTTCTCACGCATGTGGAAATGGGGTAAAATTTGGAGGGGGTTTAGGGGAAAGAGCTGTATTCAGCCAGTGCTATAAATAAAAGCCTATCACAGCGCTTTATTGAGTCAGTGCTATAAATAGCAGCAAATCAAATTGCTGTATCCATATGCCAGGCCATCTACTAGCGTCCTTTGAAGATTAAAGGATGAGATAATTTAATTTTCAAGGAAAATTTTGAAAACGTTAGTAAAAAGGAATTATTTCAAAACAAAACATAAAAGAGTTAGGTAACGCCTCATTGAATGTATTGCAGCCAATTAATTACAATAATAGCATTTGACAAGAAGGGAGTAATCACCTGTTCTGATTTGGTAAACCATTTTGCAATATCTTTTAATAAGGAAAATTATTTTGTAAGCTACATCTAGTATTATTATATTTGTGATTTTTCTGTTTTAAGTTTATGTTCTAAGAATTAATGTTAAATTTAGTAAGTACTGTTCTTTATCAAATGCATTATTAGTAGGAAATTTTTAATCATGGGTGCCTGAATAGTAAGCACGTTATAAATAATGTATTTAATTACATGAATTTATTTTACATTTATTTATTGTACATGTATCCTATTAAAAATACTATTACGATAAACTGCGTTTATCTAATCCTTTTGATTATTTCAGCCTTTTGTGTTCAACTGCTTAGTAGTCCCAGAGGTTTTTATTCAAGGTGCTCTCTTTGTCTCTGAGATAGCTTGGAACATTCCTGGAGCCCTATAAAAGATGTGTTTGGGTCAATTTGTTTAGTTTCCTATATTTTTTTAATCGTGGAAAGATCGTGACGCTAGTAATATTTTCAACGTGAGAAAGTGTAATAATATTGAATTATGCGTCACAATAATTTATTATTCTCATTTATATTCTAAATCACGACATTATATATAAGAGCAGGTAGTAAGATTTATTTGTTTCAAGTTGTTAAGTTGCTAGGTATGGCAACATATTTCTACGTCTTTGTTTAAAAAGACAACTCAGTTTGTTCAACAGAGACGCACCTGGATGACAACACCTCCTTTTTCTAAGAAACTTCGAGAAGGAAATGTCGTTTGATATACCCCTTCAAGGTAAGCATCTCCTCACTTTCCCTTCTGACAAGGAGCTGAGTAGGTAAAGTCCATGTGAAACTTTATACGTGTTTTTGCCAGAATATAGATCTGGCATGTCGGAAATAGTCGGGTACATGACATAATAGTAGGGCATTTAAATTAATATCAATAACGTGTGAAATATAGAGCCAAAACTGTTTATATATTTATAATAAAAACCATAAAATACCAGGACCTTTAATTTCTAAAATAAGATATCACCCCTTTCTAATTATTATAAAAATAGGATAACAAACTTGGAACAGATTTAATCATGATAGCAAATGTCACCTTAAGGTGGCAAATATACATTAATATATCACACCATCTTTTTAAACGTTACAAAAGTTGGTAGATAAAGTTTCCATATTGACAAGTCTAGACCGTCGTTGCTTGATGGGTAAAGAGTGTGATGGCTGTAACGATGATCGATAATTCGATACTAAAATATATATTTGGATTTAAAGATAAAATATATCTTATAGTGTCTCTTTGTTTTATGTTGTTAATTTTCCTTGGAGATTAAGTTATACAGCAAACGAATTAACAAATTATTCAATAGTATGCTAACCACTTCGGTGGCTGAGTGATCTATCACTCTACATTTGGAGTAGACTAGACTGCCGATGGTGTGGAGATTGAGGTTCGAAATTTTGTCTGGGTGAGGGTGGTTTTATAAACTGGTTTTCCAGTCTCCCTCCACGCAAATTCGGGTACACTTCCTATTAGTATAACCTACCTAATCTCGCAAACAATTAGAATAATTCGTACATAAATATATAACCCAAACGTTTAGTAAGACCCAGTGTTAAAAATAATATTATGTTATATTCATTAAGAACAAACGTTCACGTGATTTTAAATGACAGCCTTGCAATATAATTCAAAATGTTAAATATACAACCAGGAAATTCAATCCATTAGTTAGAGTTTTAAATTTAAAATTAAATGAAAACCTTTGAAATAGCCACCATTTTGAAACGGAAAGCCATAATATATAAATCCATGTAACGTCCTGTGCATACGTTCCTCGTCTCAAGAAGCACCGGTAGTATCCGTACCAAATTTCGTTGATATTGCTCAACACATTTTACCTTTATTGAGGAACAAATATTCGGACACAATAATTAAATACCAAATAGTCAAGTTAAAACAGGAATTCATTATTCTCAGTGAATAAATATGATAAAAACTATTTAAAAGTCATAATATAAGGCATATTTAGCTCCGTGTGACAACTTGTTAGGATTTGTTTAGTGAAAGAACCAGATGTTGTTACGGTGAAACTTCGCCAGCCTTGACGCCTACGTGGCAGGCTTGGATGTGAAACAGGACTTGAATAAATAGATTCAAAGTTCCAAAATTTTGGTCCATGTTATTAATACGCCATTTCGGCATACATTGCCAGTGCAGAAGAACTCATCATAATTATATTTCCATTCCTTTACTTTTTGTCCGTGTTTATTATACCATTATAAAATAATATATACTTTTAACTCAAATTGGCAGAACTGGTTGTACAAGGGAGAATACTTTAGACACTGCTGATCAGTTGTATCTTCCTACTCTTCTAACTACCGGTAACACTTGGTGAAAATCACCTCCCAGTTGTATAAATTTGCCACCAAAAATAACTCTATCATTTTCAGTAATGTTTCTTAACAATAGATGCACTGCTTACAAAGCATCACAGGGTACCATAGAGGTCTCGTCTTAAACGATAACACTGCACTCTTCAAGATTCAGAGCCTCGGACGAATCCATGGTGATGTTACGCACACTGTCTCTGTCAAGCGGGAAGGGAAAACTGAACAAACTGAGAGAATTCTTTCCTCCTACTAAAAGAATGACAGTAATACTGGTCCAGGTGACCGTATGGGCAACTCGCTCCATTCCTCTGTTTAATGTATAAAGACATCGCAGATATACATCTTTCTGGAACCATCGGGTCCATCGATGAAGAAGGCTAGTGCCCTAGGTTTCTCACTTCTATTGTACGACCAGTAGGCTTCCATGACAGAGTCAAAGAGCGTTTTCTGCTCATCGTTTAACTTCTCTATCCCTTGCCTAGCCTTATTGGACTTGGTCTGGGTGTCGTACGTCTTGACTTGCAAAGTACCACCACGTTGAAGATCTGGCAGACCAAAGTCCCTGCACATCTTTCCAAAAGCGGAGATCCTTATACTGATGTTCGAAAGAGCTTCTTGCTCAGCAACCTGGACATCGATGATTCTGGTGTTGATAATATGTTCCTTAAGTGAATGATAGAGTAATACCGGAGAAACAAGTTTGCAATTAATTATAATGTGAATGAATTGGCCTCTCAATTGAGACGGCATCTGCCAGTTGGTGTTTTCCAAAAGTTTCGTCTCATAGACATCATAGCTATTTAGAAGTTGAAGCTGTTGGCAGGCCTTTATAAAGGTACCACAGACTTGGCCGTGAACAATTTTCACGTAGTTGAAAGAAGTTGGAAATCTGACCATGTGTAAAAGCGTCCTTAGGGGGAACAGCTCTTCAGAAACCATCAGATTGATATTGGAAAACCTGCCAAGCGTGTTGAAGCCTCCCTTTTATTTAGGTTTCTAGAGGCACTCATTGTCCATCCAGGCCCTGAGCAGAGAGACCAACAGATGACAATGAGGCATTCCCTTTATTTGGAACTTTATAGTGTAAGTGTAGGTGATACAGATTCCAAAGATTTGTTTGGCACTTATATCTTCTATGAAAGAATCTAACTTCGTCTTGAAGATACGACACATACATTCAGTCCTATGTTATGCTTCTTGCAACAAATGGAGCTCCAGCCAGTTGGTATTGGAAGTAAATATGATGAAAAGATTGAGTTTTCCAATTCGCCTCATGATGGCGATGGGATCTTGATAAGTGTAATACATTTGACAGGATGACTCTTAGAACGAAGAAGGTTAGATGATTAACTTACTGACTCTCTGGTTCTGTCCCTCAGTGGTCCTTCAAAGGTGGCTCATCAACTATGAATCTGTCCTGGTTGCGTTTAATAAATCACAATCGTTTGGCCTTAGCCTTGAAATAACTGTCAACAAAATATTTCTGAAACAACTTTCCAGAATGGTGTAAGATTTAGAACTAAACTCTATCCATAAGCTGATAGGTGTAAAGTTGTATGCAAGTCAACGTATGCCTTGACTAACTAACACGTAGAGCGTGCTCAATTCCGAAAGAATATCCCGGCTCTCCGTGTAGGAAGATTAGAGGATAGACCATAGGGTCAGCCTCGGGCGAAAGATTTTTGATAGTTTGTATGGGATGATCGATAGGCTACACCCTAATGTCCTTTTTTACGTGTGGCTCTTCACTGATAAAAGACGGCAGTGACCTCATTCTAGGCCACAATAATGGTGTAAATGTTGGAATCTCTACCCACGCCTTTTTGATCGATATTATCACCTTCCTGGATTACTCGTCCCGCTGCCAAAATTTACCTCCTCGACTATCATGACATCGCGCATCTTGAGATGTGTGTGATATTAAGGGTTGACGTAACAGAAAATGGCTTCCAGCCCAAAAATAAGCTTGAGCTGGCAAGGTTAATGCTGTTGTTGGCGCATCTTGTTGGCCATATCCACTTCGAGAAAATGCAGTTGTTTGTTTTGTGGTACTCTTTCTCCTCGAGGCCTGGCATCACCCAATTTAAATGGTTAACTTCTCCATGAATTATTATTTAATAGGGACCTCAACCTGGAGATTCAGTCAAACCATCATTATTCAAAGGGTTAAAATCCAGTGAAGAGTAGTAGTTGCGTATATGTGGTCTATAATCTTTGGCGAAATAGTTGTCACTAGCTATAAGGTGTTTGAGTGCTTCTGGAACGGTGTTTAAGAGATAATTATTCACTTTCTATTTCTTACAACACAGAGTGGAGGTCCTATCATTACTAATAGCTTCATCTTGAAAGAATCTAGCCCCAAAGCTATCACAGGTCTCTGACATACTTCTCATGGAACGTTTCTGAAATTTTCTACCTCACACAACTTGATATAAGCATCACGATAAATTCGACTATAGAACGATCTGGGTCTCTACCATTTCCCAATCAAAGTTTCAACACCGACCTCTATATCAATCCCATCAATGGAGTGTCCGTTAAACTGTTTAGAAAAAAAAATCGTTTCTTTGTCTAATTTAAATTAGCTATCCTCGAAGAGATGAAAGTTGACTGCATGTTCAGAGAAACTTCCCGACTTTTGATAAGAAGAGTATGCAGCTGAGAAACATTGGTACTGATGAACGGCGAGTCTTCAGTTAACCTTACAGTCGAGTAACTGGCTTGCTAGCCGTCATCAGCTTAAAACACTCTTTAGTGATGGTACACCTTTTTCCGCATAAAATGTGGAATCAGTGTTACTCATAGAAGTTGTATGCGTACTTAGATGGCTGTCTGAAACCACGTGTTCATTTTTATTAATGAATGTTGAAATATTTTGAGACGGCCTAATGGACGTGGAATATGCCACATCTTTAATAACAGGGCTTATGGAACTATTCTAAAAAGAGTTTGCGAGCAGTCGCTCACTTAAGGAAATATATATTATAAGTGAAGTGGCTTGCACCACATAATTGATTTGACTTGTCGGGCTCAGACTTCTCTGGCTTAGACTTTTTCGCAATTTCACTTTTCGCAAACGTGCCTTCTTAGCACACATATAATCTAAAATAGGCATTTTAGTAGACTTTTGAGAAAATTAGCCTTAATGGATTTAAATGTCGCATAAATAATATAACTGGGTCAATATTTTAAGTTTACATAAATTAAAAAAGTTATTAAAATTGGCGATAGCTGACCACTTAATATATCTGTCATTTTAAACATATTTAGAAGTGAATTGTTCATTTGGGTTGTATTAAACTAGAGGTAGCATTTCAAACACAGGTAGATTTGAAGTATTCTTCTTGTAACATTAAGAAAAATATGAGTCTCCAAATACATTAAGAATTAAAGCAACCCGGCATTCACGTTTGCTTCCCTCTTGACTTTCTCAACCCTGCCTGGGATAGGCTATGGCCACATTTACCACATTTGTATTGAAGTTGTGTCAATCCCAAAGGATTTTAGTGAAGAATTGAATTCACCTTCTCTTTTAGTTTAGAAGTCACGACATCTAAATTTGAGTTTTCTCAGTGAACACTTTACATCGAAAGTCTGTCCAGCTCGAAGGAATTTAGTGAAGAAATAACTTTCCCGTCATTTTTAGTTGAGCAAACATGACCGGGAGGCTGGCGTAAGCCCCCAAAGTCAAATCTTCCCACAGAACACTTCTATAACCAACATGTGTCGAACACAAACGATTTTAGTGAAGAAATTATATCTCTATCATTTTCAGTTCAGGTGTTGTGTCCAAGCGGTGAGGGTATGCTATTACCTCTAGAAAAATTTCACCAAAAGACTTCCAGAACAACGGGTAGCCAATCATAGAATTCAAAGAGAGCTTGGATGGCCAGGTGAACGAGAATTTACTCTCTTGGTCGAGTATCGCAAGAATAGTGAGAATTATTTCTCAGCGGCCGGGGACCTACTGGCGATGAGGCTATGTATTTTTGGACTCAATCCCGATTAGCTGCTCAGTGGTATAAGTCCTCACCACGAATCAGGGCCTTGTGATGAGATTCAGCTGCACCCTTTTCTAAGCAAGGCAACCAAAGAATAGTGAAGCTAGTTTGGCAGGGTGGCGCACTTCTGGGCCTTTAGTGGTGTTGTCGGTGGTCTGGGCGCTTGATCGCTATCCATCTAGAGAAGTCTGAGCCCCTGCGAATTGTAAGCATGGCCTGGGATATTATTCTTCACTGGTCCGGCTCTGGTGTTCTGACAGGGTTTGGGTAGCTTCCCATGCCTGAGTGGAATCTGAAGTAGTTGTTTCAGAGCAACTTGCATAAGGTTAGCGTGAGCTTGGGCTGGCAAAGTTCACTAGGGTTGGCCCTGTTGGTTGAGTCACATTCACTCGGCAATGAGCTGGACATGACAAGGTTCATCGACTCATATACTGTACTCTTTATGGGCGGGAGGTGGTCAACAAATTACACATAAAAACGCACCAATATTATTTACACATACACAACACACACGTACTGCCCTCCACCCTACCTAATGCACAAGGTTGAACAGCACTGAGACCAGTTCTTGGGTGACTTGTCAGGAAAGTGCCACATCCATATAAGGGACTAATTCACGGTGATGTTTAAACAGTAATTTAACTACTCTCAAGAGGACCGTTTTAAACATACACAGCTCAATATTTTTTCATTATGGTGGCAACTGTACCATTTTATCCTAATTAAAACTCTAACATTTCAAGTAAACTATTCACGCTACCAGGATTTGAATAAAACCATTATCTCGAGTAAATGAAAATGCATCCTGTACGACACTATCACTTCTAGTGTTTCCAAGAGATATCTTAATCTAGATAATAAAAGGCAAACACCACTTACTGACTAATTCTCTCACTCACTCATCACCTTCTTTCTCCAACCCCTGGGCACGGAAACTTGAAATTTTGCGTGAAGGTTCTTTTTAGGCTTTAGACAAGAGTTAAGAAAGGGTTTTTCAAATTTTAATTTACAAGCTGTGCGAAAGGGAGGTTGGATATTTTATAAATACACAGATATATCTTTTGAACCAGCTGTCATTTAGCCTTGAAAATTGAGATTAAGGTTCCTTTCTTTAATCGGGATAAAGTATTTCAAGGGACTTGATAATTTCAACCCCTCAAAGGGTGGAGAGGGTCAGAAATGTGTTGGACTAGTTAATCATTCTTAACAGTGTTTTCCCAACCCTGCACCTGTAAACTTTAAAGTTTGTTTAGCAGGAAGGTTGACGTATTAACCTAATTTAAAATTGTGAAATTTCAAAATGTGAATCCGTTTAGAAAATACAATCCTCAGTTCACCCAATTAGATTTCAAATCCTGATATTTTCGTCATCCGCAGTCCAGCTTATTGAAAGGGTGATGCCTTTGACCAGAAGTGGACAAACATTGCTCCTTGAGGGTCATAATTATGGACATCTGTAAGGTCTCTAGTGGGCCGCATGTGACCAAAAATTTAAATGAACTAATTAGTTACTCTTACTTTCACGCAAAAATACATTTTTTTTAATATGAATATATAACTTTGGTACAATAAGAAAATTTAAATTAAATTTAGTATGTCATAGCAAATAAAATAAACTAGTATTATGTCATTTACTCATGTTGCTTCTTAGCATACCTTAATGTTGTTTAATAACCACTCAAACTTTTATCGTTAATGAGATGAATGCAACTGTTACAAATCCTGCACAAGTTTGTTGTAGTCAGTCATATTCATTCACAAACTACTGGTTGAATTTAAATTTATTATTAAAAACCTGTTCCTTGATTTGTTAATGTTAATACATAAGATAGTCTGTTTACAAATAGGTGGAAGCAAAGAACACAAACATTAATTAGCAAACATTTTTAAATTATCAAACATTTTTGGACTAAGTGATGAATACAATTCGGTGAGTTTTGTATTCTTAAGAGTCTCTTTCAGAGCAGTGTTCGCTTGATGATCAATTAATACAACTGAAGATCATTTGATGCTGCTTCAATATTTAAAGTAAAAGGGTAACTCACCAAATTGAATTTATCTTACAAAGATTTAAAACTAGTAAACTGCCTTGAAAAATCTTCTTTTTAAAGCAGATACGCACTGACTGTATATTCCTGAACAAGCTTGTTTGACATCCTGTGTCTGTAGCATGGAAAATGTATAAAGTTTTGTTCACTCAGTTGTTTGGGTAAGAATCCAAGTTTCACTTCAAGTGATTTAATTTCCACAAATAATTCATGTGCAAAATACCCTTGCCTCGTAATGTAATTTTCGGTTCCTTCAGATTGTCTAAAATTTCAACTGTGAATGCTAAATCACACACCCATTCTGCATTTTTTCATGTTACTTACAATTTTAAAACTAATGTCCTTTGTTTTAACCAAAAGGAGCAAAATTTCCCTTTCCATACTCTCTACAAAACCTCCCCAGGGCTTAACCAACGCACATGGCTATGATACAGCACATCTGAATATTCGCAGTCCATGCCATCCAGCATAACCGCATGTGATTTAGCACCCTGGCTTTGATTAAGTTTATAGCACGAATCATAGAATCAATCACATGTCTGAAATTCAAGAAAGATCTACACAAAGTTTCTTGGTGAGTAATACAACGGAAAGGTAAAACAATATGAAGAAGATGCTCCCCTTCGCTTTATCACCAAGTAGCTTTATGAGGCCAACTTAATTTCTTGCTAATTAAGACGTACCATATGCTGTAATATTTGCCAACCTATTCCAAGGTAAGCCAGATCTATTCAAGCAGTTTTAAACACATTCACACAAATCTTGGCCATTTGTGATGTCCTTCAATGGTCCAGTAGTAAGTCTTCAGTAAATGAAAAATTATAATCAATTCCTCTGATAAACACAAGCAGCTGCTTCGTATATTTTATTACAGTGTTCTCATCTAGCGCCAATGAGTACCACTCGAATGACTGACCAGTCTCAAGTAGATGTTCTGACAGTTTCTGAGAAATAGAATCAATACGACGTACTATAATTATCCATGACAAATATATGACTTCAATTGTTTGTTTGACTTTTGGACAGACAATATCAAGAGCATCAAGCATACATTCCTCTAAAAATTCTCTTTCAGAAAAAGTTTTGTTATGTATGGCAATTTTATAAGTAATTAAAAATCTGCCTTTGTGGCAGCCTCTTGTATGGTTCTCTCTTTTCCAAAAACATTTAACTGTCATTTTAAACTTCTCAACACGTTATTAGCTTTTTGCTGTAATTCACTTCCTGGTAAATTACTTCTATGCTTAAAGTGCTTGGCTTGAAAATATCTCTTCAAACTATACTCCTTAAAATAGCAACACTGGAATGATATATTAGGCACACTGCGTTACTTTCAACATTTGTAAAAAACCAAACTTGTACTCACATTCCTTGTTAAAAACACGTCATTAATCTTCAATTTAACGTTTGTTTACAATAGCACTCATTGTTAGGGATGGCAAAAATTTGAAATATAATACGGTACTTGGATGACAACAAATATACACGAAAAAATACGTTGGTTGACTGGCGAGATTTTACATGGAACTCGACTACGCAGGTAGGGATGGAAGATAATAGATGTAGTGATGTGGTATGTAAAAATGTTTATTTCTATCTCTTAAATAATGATATATTCTCCGCTACCATGCGGTCGCTCAATACCCCTACGTAACAGAAAATGTTCACGTGTCATTGAATTAGTCTGCGCATGCGTACACCCAGTACAAAGTCCACTTTTGCCGTAAATGCAAGCTTATGATTGTATACATGTAACATAATAAGCGAGCTTGCTCATTTGTTCCCATGTTCAAAAACATACACTGATTATGTATTTAATTTGTGATTTTTGTTAATAAAATCACGAATTTTTTAAATTTATTTATGGGCTGCATGTGGCTCACGGGCCGTAATTTGATCATGGCTGCCTAGACTATTTAACCACCAGATAGGGTTTGTATAGGGTGTTCTGTCTCCTGGTAAAAAGTCATACAGATTGGAGGGGGTATTTACACGAAATAAACAGTTGCATAACAGTTAGGCCACAAGAACCCTTGCCCAAAAAAGATCATAGTTTAGTTGGGACACAATCCCTGACCGGGAGGGCTATAAAAGATAATAGACTTGCGGGTGGATATTAAATTGGCCCCACAAATCTTATTTCCTTATTTGAGCTTAGGCTTGGTTAGATTAGGTTAGGTTAGTTTAGGTTAGACTAGGTTATGTTAGGCTAGGTTAGATTAGCTTAGCATTGTGTTGTGTCTTACCACCCAACACTTGCTGTGTTTCACCCAGCATGAGAAAACATTTACAAACATCCTAAATGGGCCGATTAAGTACTCCAGTACGGCTTCCCAAGAAGGAACTTGTGGCCAAAGTTTAAAGAGGTAAACGTGGCCCTACTGTCATACGCCCTAATAAATATGAGTTCGACTACAACAAATAGTTGCACTACAAGACGTCAAATTTGGCGTTGTATGCACTTGGGGGGTAGGCAACAAAACCCATGTAGCACGTCATTAAAACTACCACAGACATCTCCACCACTCCCTCCACACACACACGATGGTGCCGGCGTAGAAGAGTGTAATTGCACTGTTGACTGTCAACACAGTGGGACATTACACGTTCCCTGAAGTTGTAGTTATGCAGATGAAGATAGATAAGATGCCAAGATCCCAGATTTATGCAGCGCCATATTTGGCGTCTCGTAGAACCGCCTTTGGTATCTCGTAGGGGCATCTTTGATGTCTCGTAACGTCATATTTGACGTCTATTATCATCATCTTTTAAGTCTCGTAATACCATAGTTGACGTCTCTTAGCGCAATCTTTGACGTTTCGTAGCGTTGCTTTTGGCTTTGATCCTCCCCCAACCAATTTACGTTGAAATACTTGTCTTTGTCACCCCCTACAACCTGTATAATGTATTACCTGGATAACTGAATCATCCTCTATATATTATTAGTACATGTTTCATCAGTTTAAAAGTTTTTTAATTTCATACCAAGATATAACTTTTTTTTCTTGAAGATTTATTTTAAAAATCATACTTATTATAGTTTATCTTAACCACCTTTGTAACGAATAAATTTGAATAGCCACTGTTCCATTTTATATTTATTTTTGTATCCTGACTTATAAAATATCGTTAAGGGAAGAAGCGTTTCAATTAAAATGACAGGCATACCGTAGTAATACCTAGTTAGGTAATTATTTTACTTACAAATACTATAGTTCTACAATGAAGAAAGATTTTGTAGATTTATTTAGTTCATTAAAGAAAATGTTGGAATACCTCTATTAATTAATTTCGAATGAGGGAGTATGCAATAGTAAAAAGGTTGAAGACCACAGGCCTGGATAATCCACCTTGCGTAAGCACACGGTGCTAATGACCTGAAATAAAACAGGAATTGTAATAAAGTATTAATGTCTGCTTACGTGGTATCTGCAGGACACTGAATTATGTGAGAATGAGATGGAACATGAAGATGTAATTGTAGAAGTGTTGGGAACGTTCCGCTGCTTGAGAAATAGTGGCCTACAGCGACATTCTAGGAATATATAAGGCAGGAAACTAGGAAAGCGATGGGAATGTCAAATATACGGAACAGGAAGCTATGAAAGCGATGGGAATGTCAAATATACGGAACAGGACGCTATGAAAGCGATGGGAATGTAAAATATACGGAACAGGAATCTATGAAAGCGATGGGAATGTAAAATATTAGTCATAGAATAAAAATATTATATATATAGTTAAAACAAGGAATACTGAAATAAATTAATACAAACATTAATAATATAGCATTGTGATTTCTAAATTTAAATAACAATAATATCATTTCAATCAGCGATTACATGGTCAAAAGAACCCTCTCACAAAAGATTTAGAATCCTGGGATTTGGAAGTCAGGGTTTGAATCTTAGTCAGGTGTTTTGAGGATATTTTTCCTGAGTAATGTCCCACTTTTTTCCCCTAAATTCTGCCTTCCTCATTCCTAACCCACTAGCGTAATTAATGTGCATGTAGCCCAAACGTGGGGGAAAAATAAATTACCGAAAACTCTCCATTTGTAATAATGATAACAAACACGAAGAAAGACAAGCAAACGAAAGTTTATGCGGCAGTTCCCATCTCGACCTAGTAAAACCAATTTATTCGAACACTTCCCGTTGATTTTACAGCTGTATATTAGCCATACATAAAATAGTTTTTTGTTCAGTGTGACCGACTCTTCAGTCCTTATCACAAGTAAAGGCTTTCTTTAAGACTTCAAATCAACTGGTTGAAATGTAATATTATTAAATATTGGGATTATGCTAGGAAATATCTTATTTGCTTGTAACAGAAGTTATTTAAAAAGAGTATAATACATTTATCTGGCAAGTTATGTGATATTCACCTATCACTTTGGATAGGTATTATCACAAATGTACTTATAAAATAACGATAGAACAATAATAATAAGATTTTGGTAAAATATGTTCATTGTTGTCCGATAACAATATGTTTAAATTTTGCTTACTGTTCATTTCATCCAAAAATCTACTATAATAACGTTTGTGATGTTTATTTCTCTCGTCATAGATTTGATTGCCAGTGAAGAGGTTTAGAAACCGGCAGGGTTAGACGTGAATAAAATGGTCTCAGGCGTCAGTCTCGCAATAGACTGGACTGCAGGTAACTTGGAGATAGGGCTTCCAGTTAGGTGGACAGAGGGTGTTTTTTCATAAATGGCTTCACAATCTCCCTCACTGCAAACATGGATACATTTCCGCTATATTCAAACTTCTATATCCTTAAAACATGATCTTGATTAATACATATGATACTTAGGACAATATAGTGAACGGGTATACTCTGATTTGGATATCATATACAGTATCTGAGAGTTATTAAGGTTAATAAATCAGTTCTAATATATTCATACTTCGAGTATGTGATCTGAAGCTGTCACTTCTTATATATATTATTAATAACTATAAAATAAGACCAAAAACATAGTAAAATGCTATCATTATTTGGCGCAAAGAAATATGTTTTTATTTTCCTGAACTTTTATTTAAACCAAAATCACATCATAGTGAGAGACACAATGCTAAGATAATAAAACTGGGGAATTTTTTAAATGTTCTGTAGAAGTATTATTTTGGTCCTTCCCATCCCCTACCCAATTTAATTGAGCGGGCTGAATTGTATCCATTCTGAACAACACAACACAACACAACACAAAACAAATGAAAAGTCTGATTTGTATCCATTAGAATTATCTCTAGATAGGATTAGATTAAAGCGAGTTTATCAATATTTTAAACATAGGAGCTGTTTGGAAAAGTAAATAAAAGTTTTGCTTCTATTAAATTATTGAAGTCGATATATGCTTAAAATATGTTGGCCTGAAAGAAAACCAGACACAAGATAAATATGGTAGAATATTAGTGTTCTAGTAAATACTTCTGTCTTTAAAAAGAGAGAATACTTCATTATTCTCATAATAATTTTGAAGCCCAGTTGAAAGGAGAATTAGAACCAAGTATATAAAATTAAGATTCAATTTAACTATAAATTAATTTGATTACTAATAGATTTTTGAAGCGGCTTCTAGAAAATGATAAAATAAAGGGAACATTGATAATAAAAATTTAAAAATATTATTGATTGATATATATAAAATAACATACTATCTATAAAATACCACAAATAATTATGACTGCATACCTTGTTTTTTTAAAAAAGTTGCTCCAATTTTTCATTCGTTTAACTGCTGAAGCTCTACAGTACCTATATATGTTAACTTAAATAAAAACAAATTACAATTTAATTAGTTTGATGGATTTAAATAACTTACGTATTGCCTTATTAAAATTCCATCCTGATCCTTTCTATCGGAAGTATAACAAAACAACACTACATCCGTTTAAACTTAAGCCATAAAGTCCGCCATTTGTGCACACAATTCAGAATTTTTTGTTAAAGCTGTTTATTTGGAAATGTCTGAATGGAAACCATTCAGAGTTGATACAATTCAGTTCCCCCATTTAATTTGGTGCAGCTCCTCTAAACAACCATCCTCATTCTTACCCCTTATATTAAGCCATTCTTTATTTAGTTCATAAACATCACACGTTTTGTTGAGAGGGTGATAAAACCAACTAACTAAATACTTGTGAAAACTACCCATAATGCACTTGCTTTAGATTTAAGCCTTTACTTCCCCTTCACCAGTAATCCAGGCTATTGCAAGACTAACGCCTTAAACCGTATACCTACTGGTGTGGGTACCTACCCTAGATACAACTTACTAGCAATTATATTCAAAATGAAACTAGAAAGAAAGAGATTGCTGAGTATTAACCAAATAAGCTGTGAGGCACACTGAAAAAAATAGAGTTTGTCGGTATTAGAATCAAATAACAGGTGAGGCACAGTGCATACTTGATGGGTTTTTTAATGATTAATTAATTTGAAAGGGCTTATTGGGTTTTGTAAAACACCAAGTATTCAGACCTGAATCATTATTATCACATTTGTCTAGCCTCAAGATAAAACTACATTTTATATCTTACCGGGAATTGATAAAATACTCTCAGTAGTTGATATCCTGTAAAACAACGCTTTCACTCTTTTGGTCATGGATAAGGCCTACACTGGGGAAATATAGGTTCATTTTTGGGGAAATAGGACACTCATCCTTCATAAAGATCATTAGGAAGGTCATGAAAAATGTAAGGATTTTAGGGAATGTCCAAACCTTGATACAATATTTAACACAGCTAGGTAATTACTAAATGTAGGGTTCCTGGTTCAATTCCTGACATAGAAAAAAATCCCTTTTATAATGAAGAAATAACTGTGGTGGGACTGTGTGATGTGTCTGTGTTAGAATTAATCTAGTTTGCTACTAGTTTCCACTGTAATCAGTTGGTTCAGTAGTTGGACGTTAAATATCTCGATTAAAATAAATAGTGGAGAACAACTTACTTGATAAGATTTAAATTTGTTTATGATTCCATTTAACCATTTTAATTATATATTGTTTTAATATTACTGGTACTTACATGGTACAGAATAAAGCTTAAATATTTTTTTTAAATTTCATAAGAGGATTTCATTTTGTTAAAAAAATTGGCCAAAGTTAATAATTTAAGGTTTTTGTCTATAATCTACTATTCTAACTAGATAAGTGTATTATTTATAATCTACCTCTATCCAATTGGCTATATCAAGTAAAGATAATCCAAATTAAGCTACTTGAAAAATTATCGTGGTTCACATTGGAATAATCTAATAACTATTTATATTGCCAATCTAACTATTAGTGAGAAGTTAATTATAGGATGTAAAAAACAGGAAGAGTAACTGGATTGCCCACTGTCTGAGAGGGGAAAGTCTACTAAAGGGCACAGGCCCCCTACATCGTGAGTCTGAGCCCCAGTACCAGGTTAGGTAACGGGCTTCCAATTAAGGTATCCTAACTATCAGTCTCATTTAGATTTCATAAATATAGCTACTCAATACTCATACTAAACTAACATGTACCTTTGGTGAACGGGAAATCACCTGAAATTAAAAAACGAGTACATTTGAAATATGTTTTTATTTTATACATAAACAAGAAACATGTATATGAGAGAAAATTCATTTTCTTAAGTTGCAAAATTTTCAATAAATGAAATATTAAAGAACAACCCACTCAATCAATTTCACAAATTGTGTTCATAAACGTGTTAAAGCCATAAAATAAGTTGCAGTTGATGTTCATAAGCTTTGTAACTGACTCACTGACTTGAATGTTAAAATTTCTACCTTTCCTATTTGTGAATTTATTCATAACCTTTGTAAAGTCCAAAGTTGAAGCCAAGCCATGCTATATATCCAGTAAGAAGAGCGAATTGAAGCGTTGCTGGCTAAATGATGCTCTTTGCCAGATCTTTAACACATATCCAAGTTTACTGAAGGCTATTTCTGTTGATGAAACAGTAAGGGAAGTGTACGAGTACAAAAAAATACGGAGTGCAATGCAAATATGGATGAATATTTGTCCTAATGTTTCTTACATATTGAATTTAGTAATTTCAAAGTGCCGACCTCAATCTTAGATTTAAACACAATGGAAGAAATATGCTTTAAATGGACAATTTCCTCATATAAATCAGTTGATATGTCACTTAGAGATTTTTGTACAAGAGCTTCAGCCTTCACCTTCAGTTATTTATCATCTAAAGAATTATACTTCAATCCTGGACTGAAAAGCTAACAGAGAGAAATTGCTGCCTTAAATATGTCTTCTAATTCCTGTAAAAGGAAATCTAACACCCTGTAAGCTACCCAAGCTTTGAATTTTTATTCTGCAGTCAATTGTTGGTCTGTTTATGGTATTGCTACACTGGGTAGATGATTCCTTTTTTGGGGGGAAACTGTTGGCATTTCCATTTCGTGTGCGACTAAACGTGACTCATGTAGAATATCTGTCCATGAATCTCTCAACTGTTGCATTTCCTGCTGTAGGTCTTTATGAAGTTGACTTCATTCAACCTCAAGAAATATTCCTTGAGGATGAATAATAACACATCATTCATCAAATAGAGACAGAACTTTATGCCAAAATACTACCAAAATAAGTCCCTCAAAAGAAGAAAATATTTATTCAAGCCCATAATATTGCTGTGTATTTTTGGCTGTAAGGTTGTTGACATTTTGTACAATAAACAGTCCACTGCATTTAATATCCCTGGGTAGTGCTTCACTATGAGGATAACTGCTTCTACACGCTCACTCCATCTAGTTTCAGATTTTCTTTTTAAGATAGTGGCACATGTTTTTTTAATTTCCCACCTTGCAGGACTAAGTGAAAAAATCCATACTCTACATTACTGAAAGCTGTCACCATTTCTGGGCATATTTTAGCAGCATTGACACCAACACGATTTAATGAATGCGCACCACACGGAGAAAAAAAGTTCTTGGTTATTTGTCTCTAAAATTTTCATTTTAGCTCCTTTCACCTTACCACACAAGTTATAACTTGGTTGTAGCCTTGCACCCAACCATCTTCAAGTGGGATTTGATTTCTCTCAAGTACTGAAAGTACTTTGGTGGTAATATCTTCACCAATTTACAATACATTCTTAAGAATTCTATGAATCGTTCACACATTTCAAATTTATTTGTTTCTTTAGTCTTGGAAACATATATTAGAATAAAAACATGTTGTTATTGGTAAGAAACATTAGGTGTTGCGTCAATTATTAATCCATTGTAGTTGGTAAATAGCCTCTTGTCTTTCTTCTAGGGTGGCGTTAAAAACCTTTACACCACAGAGATAAATGCATTCATTCCAACACATACAGGATAAATAATGTGCATTACTTTTCATATTTTACCTGGAAATTGAAGGTGCCTCACTTTAGCCAAATGTTCATTAGTTGTCTCACCATATTTTCCTAACAATTCTAAAGTTCACAAAAAATATCGTTACTAACATCTCCAATCTCTGTGCTAGTTCCTTGGAAAGGCAAACCTCTTGATTCAAGGAATAACAATATCTAGTAATCTTTGCAAAATCGCTTTCCACTTATCAGCTTCACATGCAATCTGTTTTTGGATCTCACTATTTATTCCTTTACAAATTAAGGAGTGTTGAAACTATTTCCAATTACAATAACCATTTCTGGTCTCAGTTAAACTAATGAGATTAACAAAGGGTGCAGTGGCGCTTTCTTCGAACAAAATACATGAAAGACAGTGTGTTTCTTGAAGTACTCTAAACTAACCAATCGTGAGGATATTTTGTTCTGTTGTAAATAGATTTTGAACTAAGTATGTAATCATAAAATGGTTTCAATTAAAATATTTTGAAAATGCATTAGATAATTTCACAAATTCTTCATATTATTAAGAACAAGACACAATATGTTGCTAGACACCGTCTTTAAAAAAACATTAGGCTATGTGCCAGGATCTTTTAAATACAGAATATCTAATTGAATAATATCGTGATGTTTTATTCAAGTTTCCCCAAGGGTTTTAAACAATGAAAGCTAAATATAAACCTTCCTAGCTTGAGAGTGACGCCACGACCATCATCACCAATATCTTACAATCATTTATTTTTACAGTTGAAATGTTGACTATAGAAAACATTGGGATTAAAGAACACTTGTTTAATGTTGGGGCCTCCTGTTTTTTACAAACCCTGACCCACCCAAGCTCTAAATCTGGACCTGCCTCTCTAAATAATGCCTTCCTCATTCTTACACTTTTGGCGTATCAATACTCCGGGTGGATAGAAAGATGACGTCGAAATTAATAATTAGTTCCTACGAAATGCTATTGTTAATATATTGTGTATTCTATTAAATAATTATATTAACATGACATAATATTCTAGTCGTTTAAATATCTTTAAAACATAGATCTACATGTTTAATCTGAATTTAATTTCTCTAAACCACCTCTTTGGACCACGCTGAGATGAAACTGTGTTTTGGAACATGCCCTTATTCTTATCTCTCTTACAGCGAACGACAAAAGGGTGTGGTTTAGGGTGAAAGGGAGTTGATGAATTAATGTTGCCAGCAAGAAGAGACATCACTTTCATGCATCCCCATGAGGCCTATCCATCACAGGTTTCTAGGAACATACATCACGTGGTACGTTGAACATTTATATTCTCATGAAACAATGTTCTTTACACCTTCGTGCCGTATCACTCTTCTCTTTATCAGTTCGATGTACAGTACAACACACAGGCTTTGTGCGCCACGCCGAGGAAATGTACAGTACAACACCCAGGCTTTGTGCACCATTACAAGGAAATGTACAGTACAACACACAGGCTTTGTGCGCCACACCAAGGAAATGTACAGTACAACACCCAGGCTTTGTGCGCCACACCAAGGAAATGTACAGTACAACACCCAGCCTTTGTGCACCATTACAAGGAAATGTACAGTACAACACCCAGGCTTTGTGCGCCACACCAAGGAAATGTACAGTACAACACACAGGCTTTGTGCACCATTACAAGGAAATGTACAGTACAACACACAGGCTTTGTGCACCACGCCGAGGAAATGTACAGTACAACACCCAGGCTTTGTGCACCACGCCGAGGAAATGTACAGTACAACACCCAGGCTTTGTGCGCCACATCAAGGAAATGTACAGTACAACACACAGGCTTTGTGCGCCACATCAAGTAAATGTACAGTACAACACCCAGGCTTTGTGCGCCACATCAAGGAAATGTACAGTACAACACACAGGCTTTGTGCGCCATTACAAGGAAATGTACAGTACAACACACATGCTTTGTGCGCCACGCCGAGGAAATGTACAGTAAAACACACAGGCTTTGTGCACCATTACAAGGAAATGTACAGTACAACACCCAGGCTTTGTGCGCCATTACAAGGAAATGTACAGTACAACACACAGGCTTTGTGCACCACGCCGAGGAAATGTACAGTACAACACCCAGGCTTTGTGCGCCACACCAAGGAAATGTACAGTACAACACACAGGCTTTGTGCGCCACATCAAGTAAATGTACAGTATAACACACAGGCTTTGTGCGCCACAGCAATGAAATGTACAGTATAACACACAGGCTTTGTGCGCCACACCAATGGAATATATACTCTTGCCTTAGAAGTGGAGGTAGCTCATAGCTCTACTTTCATGTTGCCATTCACCAAACCATAGTATTCTGAAAATTGAAAAATTACACTTGGACACGGGAATCGAGCCTGGGACCTTCAATTCCCGTGTCCAGGTGTAATTTTTAAATTTTCAGAATATGATATCTGGATGGAGAATTCCTCACTAAAAGCATAGATAATAGCTTTGGCTATTTTATTCTTAAATAAACCATAGTATGTTGAGCGGTTGTCACTTTTGGCAGTCAAAACTTTCTCAAAAAATCATTGGTTTTTAATATTTTTATTTTCTCGCTATCTCACAGGTAGAGAAAGTATTGTGATCCCCCCAAAAAAAATCGAACATGGGATTTTGATGAATGTCGACGTTTCATAACCACCCAAATTTAAAAAGTGGTTTTTGAATTTCGGTCTGTTTGTTTGTTTGTTTGTACCTCCGACAAGAGCCTAAACTATTTAACCAATCAGGCCAAAACTTGGTATATAGGATTTTCATGGGGTTGCCCTGAGGGGTTTTTGGAATTGAATATCAAGCCCTAAAATTAAGAGTAGTTTACTAAAGGGCAAAAAATAGAAATAATCTATTTTCTCAAAATCGGTTCAAACGATTTTGATTAAACTTAATTTCTAAACATTTATAAATATTTCAAACAAAATGACTACACTCAATATTCCGACAAAACGGCTTTAAGAGTTCTGGTCTGATGCGTAAATTCTCATTTTTTATCATATTTCCAAAACTATTTGAAACAAGAAGTTACTTTTCATTGCAAATATGTGGATCTATTTATAATATAAGTCTTTAATTCAAACATATCATTCTAAAACCAATAACTTTCAAGCTACACGCAAATATATATATATATTAGTTTTTCAAAAACTAAAGCTCAAGTATTTCGACCGTAAAGATAATTTGACCTGAAATGTTGATGAATGTCGACGTCTCAT
Organism: Timema genevievae; assembly: GCA_902155825.1. Lineage (NCBI taxonomy): Eukaryota > Metazoa > Arthropoda > Insecta > Phasmatodea > Timematidae > Timema > Timema genevievae. The sequence continues at coordinate 3,496 of CABFWO010007375.1, read as the reverse complement.
GACTCCCCGAACCCTTAAGTGGTATTAGCAATGACGTCTGTCTAACCCTAAAATTTAGATAGGTTTAGTAAAAAGTGAAAAGAGAACAAATCGACTATATCAAAATCAGCTCTAACGATTATGATTAAAATTCGTATCTAAGAGTTGAATAAGATTATAAGTATTCTGGGTGGTTTCACTTTCCTATGAAAATAACTTTTAGTGTACTTTACAGAAGTAGAAACTTACGCATCTCCGCAACTATTTGAGATACTAAATAACTTATCATTGCAAAATTGTAGTACTATTAAAAAGCAGAAACATTTATATGAAATATATATTTATTAAATCAATAATTTCTTAGATATTGGAAAATATATTAATACAATTTTTTGAGATCTAATTGTACAGAGATACTACTTAATAATGAATGCAATGAATTGATCGCCTTGTTTACAACTGCTAAAACTCTCTGGGATGACATAGAAATTTGAATTGTCCTCAATTTTGTGGCACATTTCCTTCAGACTGCCAGTAGAAGTGTGCACCAACTAGCTTGAAAACATTCGTTTCCACACTTTTCTATGGATAAGATATAAAGTGAGATGGAATGGCCAATTCTGAAACCTGTCTAACAATTGGTCTGTTAATTTGTTATAGTATGAGAAAAAAGAAATAATCTATAGCGGTATTGAGACATTCCACTTCACGTGAACTACCGCTATTTGTGGATTTAAATATTCATGCATTAGCACGAAGTAAGAAAATAATTCCACAGTGGTGTGACCTTGGTAATAGTGTCTCCTACAAACGAGTTTTTCAGGTTGAGGATTCTTTCACTAATGCAGCTTGTGAGCGCTACAAAAGCGAAAATATTGTTTGTCTTCCTCAAATGAGACATAACATATTTACTATCAGGGCTATTGACAATTTCGATCACAAACCATATCCTACCATAGAGGAAGGTTCTTTTCATGAAATTAGTTTCCCTCTGATATGCGAGCAGAAATTTTAAGGAACCTCTTTCATTTTAAAACGGAACTGGCTGCGATACGTCATCACTACCAGATAGTTATCGGCTCATTTCGTCTGTTTTACAGACAGCGAGGGAAAAAAAAAATCAAGTACCAACATTGCCGCAAGTTATACAAACCTTAAATTTTAGGCTTCTATGCGAGCTATATATTAACTTGTTAAGATTTATAATATGTTTAGTGCAACTCACTTAAAGGTGCATGTTATAGTAACTTTCAGTTATTAGTTTAAATGTTGGGGATATATATATATGTTCGTTATGATTAATAATAAAGTTTATTGCATTTCCCACTATATGCGCTTGTTATATAAACGTATTTTAGGGTTTCTATCAAGCTATATATTATTACACCAGGGTTTATAATTATGTTTATTGCATTCCATTTCTGGGCTCACTAGTACTAACGACATGCTTATTTACCAAAATGTATATATTTAATATATTTATTCTTGTTAATGTGTATGATAAAGTCTATATCACACCTTTTTGAAAAGGATAATTTCAATATCTTGGAAGATAAGCGCTTCGCGCGGTTCTGTAAAATTTATGCTAACATTATGTATCTTCATTTCCTTGTTATTCTTAATAAATAAACATTGTTATTCTCAGGTGAACTTCTTGACTAATTTTCCTACCACGCTTCCTTGTATTTAGCCAGAGGCTTACACTAGTAAACCCGTGGCCAAAACAAAACCATACTCGAGCTGTCACGAGGAGAAACCAGAGTAGAAATTAAGTTATCCGGGTAAGAGTAGGGGTCAGGGATACATGAGATATTAGAAGAAGCAATACTGAGATGGTATGGGCATGTAGTGAGAATGTAAAAAGAGAAGGTGCTGAAGAAAATTTGGAAATGAAGTATGTAGGGAAAATAACACAAGGGAGGCCAAGAAAGAGGCAGCTGTTTTGGCAGACATGCATGATACGGAGTGGGACACCTAGTCAGAAAATATAACTTCATTGTTGTCAAGGTTCTGGAATATTCACGCGCAGGATTTTTTTTACAAACAGTTTTTAATGGTAGATACGATCCAAAAGAGGAAACCATCTTCGAGTATGTACATAGATTTTTACTTGCAAGCTTTGTTTTTGGATATATCAATGAGCGAGGAAAGATTTGTGTTCCACTAACTCATCATTTTATCAAGCAAATACAAGACATACTTTTGGCAGCACAGATTAGTACAGTAGCAGGTCTAAGAAACATGGCGGAAATGATAGACAACAGAGTGCAGTGAGAGTAGGCCCAACAATACACGGTTAAAGGGCCAGGAGGTCGCAGATATGAGCAATATAATATGGAGTCACTGGAGAGGTCAAGAGATAACGGGGCAAGCAGGTGAGGTCAATATAACACATTTTCCTCACACCCACCGGACTACTCATGACAAGATGCTCGCAGCAGATGGGATGTAAATAGAGATAGGAATCAGGGCAGTAACTACAGGAGTTATGCCACACTAGCAGGAAGAAAATCAGAATACCCACTAATACTACCCGTGGGAAGGTCAGACAAGAATGAAAATAACCAGAACCACTACAAAACCAATAATAGTGAGAACCAATGGAACCAACCAAGGAACAGGGACTAATAATCCAGATTATTATTATTATTATTATTAGCACCGCGTCTTACTACCCGTTTGGGTTATACGCACTTACGCTAATGTGCAATGGTAGGGTGATTGTGAGATGAAATGGAGGACCTACAGTTTAACGTGGGATCCGAACCACGGTGGAGGCCTGGAATTCCNGGGTTATACGCACTTACGCTAATGTGCAATGGTAGGGTGATTGTGAGATGAAATGGAGGACCTACAGTTTAACGTGGGATCCGAACCACGGTGGAGGCCTGGAATTCCTCACATTCACAAGTTGGGATTAATACAAGTATTGTAAGAGGTGAAGGAAAGGTTTGGCAAACATGTAAATCTGTGCCGGGACCGAGGAACAATCAGATCATCACTGAGGTTGTTACCGTATGAACCCAACGTACCACAGTTTGAAGGTAATAAGATAAACCAAGATGGTGACCAACACACAGGACATAGGAGGGTATAAATTGTTAGAGCAAAGGTGCACACGTATCCAGATCAATTAGACTTAATTCAAGAACATGCAGGTGAACCAAGGGAAGTGGGAAGAAAATACCAAAATGAGTTACCTAAAAACCTGTAACTCTTGAGCAATCTTATCCGCACGGTCAAGTAAGAGAATAAAAAAGTATCACAGAACAAATAGTATTGAAACCAGTAACAAGTACCGCTAAAATCCATGCGGTTTCGATAAATGACACCAGAGGGGACTTAATGGACGAAGAAATTATCCACTCACAAGTAGAGTTACATAAATCACCAGAAATACAGGGCCACTTAGGAAAAGCAAAGATTAATTTCCTAGTAGACACGGGTTCTCAAGTTAGTGGTTTGTCCCAGGATACAAATCAACTAATTTGTTAGTAGAACCAGAACCACAGTTTGC